>BGPR01007219.1:0-31659 GCA_013235015.1 Araneus ventricosus | reverse complement strand
TAATAATATATAATATCAAACAATATTGTATAATATCGTGCAAAATGTTGTGCTACCTGGATATAGAGTGCACCATCCCTACGCAGAAAAACCTCATGTTGAAGAAAGATTATAGATCTTATGTTTTGTGGCAACAAATCCCGTTTTTCTAAAACAAATGATTTTTAAGCCTATAGAATTCTGGCAGGTTTCAAAGGGTTCGAATAGCCGCTTCTGTGGGATTAAGGTGAAAAAAGTAGGTAGACTTATTATTCGGCTAATATTCTCTTTTCCCAAAGAATCACAAAAAGGAGAAAAAAATCACAGCTCTGAGGAAAGGCCTTATTTAAAATTCAGCAACAACATTCATATAGCGCACTGCGGTCAAAGTACCACCATCAAACACAAGTAGTGGTTTAGTGTAATATGGTCAACCAACAACACGACTGCCGAAACAAGTATTCCACTTCCACCAAGGTGGTCATTTTCCCTTTAGTTGGAGAGACGATAACGAATCTGTGACTCTCTCCAAATAAATTGAGGCCGCGGTGGCCTAGTGGTAAGGTATCGGCTTTGGGGCGGAAGGTACCAGTTTCGAAACCCGGTTCACTGCAGATCCGCCGTGTATGGGGCCTGTTGTACGCCAAACAATACGTAGTGGACAAACGTCCTCCCGTTGGTGTGGCGTGAAGCTTGGAGAGGGTTTTGCTAGCTTAGGTGTCGTACTCGTCATCTGATCGAGGTCCGTCCCAAAATAGCCCTCGTGTTGCTTCAAAACGGGACGTTAATATACCTAAAACCTCTCCAGATGAAGACCCGTGAGAATTTGATCTACACACCAACTATTTTACGACTCATCAATAAAAAGTACATGAATATTGTGTTCAAGAATGGATTTTCCATCTCAATCAATGCCATGTGTTTTTTCATTTCCCACGTAGGCCATCATACCTAAAGAGTTTTAAGCTTCTTGCCTGTCGGCAGGAAGATAAATGTGAAAATAGATATTAGAACCATAATAATAATAATGCAATGCGATATAATAATTTCAATACAAGTACAATAAAATATAAGCGACACCCATCATGGGTGGAAAGTACTTTCATTACAATAAGACGAAAATACATTATAAATAAATAAACATACATAGCAATAAACATGAAATACAATGATTGTAAATGAAGGAAATTTATAAAAATAAACATGAGGAAAAAAGAAATTTGTAAGTGCAATCTCGTCCAGCTGTGGCTAAGAATAAGAGGTGCGCTGAAAACCATCCTCTCTGTCTCTCTCTTACATACACAAAACAAAGCCCTTAATGCAATTTAGAAAAGCGGAAAAAAATGGCTCTGATACCATTTTTGAAAGAAAAAATCGATATCTATAAAACAATGCAGAAGTGGAAAAAGAAAGAAGGTTATGTAAGCAAATCACTTCAATCACTGGGATACTCTGTTGCATATAGAATTCAAATTAATGATTCCATATGCAAAAGACCATTCCAGTGATTGCCTAACTTCATCTCTCTATCCTATTCTAATTTGCTGTATAGATATCGGTTTTATGAATGTCAGGTGTCCTTTCGTGTGTTTCGTTTCTACTTTCCTTCGATGTATTGACAAGGAAACACACAGCTGCTCAATGAGGGTAGACGCCTTTTTAATTTCTAGTATACAAAGAGAAAGTATTGTAATCGTAAAAAAATTCGAATTCGAGATTTTGACGAATCTCCACGTTTTAGACTTCCCTGAGTACGAAAATACAATTTTAGAATTATGTCTGCCAGTCTGTGAAGAACTGTTAGAGATACAGGGATGAACCTTGGTATTTGATCTTTACACATAATTTGTAGGATTCTACGAATTCTGGAGAAAATCCGTCTACGGGAAGTCTGTCTGTTTGCCTGTCCACGTTCATTTGAACGTCGTAACTC
Organism: Araneus ventricosus; assembly: GCA_013235015.1. Classification (NCBI taxonomy): domain Eukaryota; kingdom Metazoa; phylum Arthropoda; class Arachnida; order Araneae; family Araneidae; genus Araneus; species Araneus ventricosus. Next base: position 29,747 of record BGPR01007219.1, on the reverse strand, counting down.
AAAAATGTCAATAGCTAATTGGATAAAATTTGGTACACAGTTTTATCATCAGAAATATAGGTTCGTATAAAGGCTTGGGCAAAATCCGTCAAAGGGTTGACCGTCTGTCGGTGTGTATAATCGCATACTTTTGCACGCAATAACTTCTTTAAAAAATTACTAAGATATATGAAATTTTGTATGTGGTCTTCTAACATTAGTTGTAGTTTTTTCTCCAATTTTCTTTTAAATCGGTTAAAAAAAGCATTAAAATTTATATGAAATTTTGTATGTCGTCTTCTAACATTAGTTGTAGTTTTTTCTCCAATTTTCTTTTAAATCGATTAAAAAAAGCATTAAAATTTATATGAAATTATGTATGTGGTCTTCTAATATTAATTGTAGTTTTATCTCCAATTTTCGTTTAAATCGGTTAAAAAAAAAGGCGTTGAAATTGAATATTCGGTTTTTCCCCATTCTTCGACGCAAAAAAAAAGCACGAATGCTGGAGCGAGCGTTTTCCCCACCTTAGTGAATACCGTACGTCTCCTGGAGCGTGGTGTTTTATTTTTCCTCTCCCGTGTTAGTTGACCTTGGAAACTCGTGGTATGACGGTTCGCTTTCTTTTTTCCTCCACTGCGTTAGGGACGATTGTTCGTTTTACTGCCTTTTAGCTGATATTTTCTCTACTTGTGTTAGGAGTATACTAGAAAGTTGAGGGAAGACCACTCCCGCTGGTTTCTGTGTGCGTTGTTTTACTGTTTGCCTTGAAATTGTTCCTGCAGACGAATTAGCGAGGTCTGGATGTAACTCACTGTAAGTGATCACTTTATGGTATAGTGCATGTAATACCGTATTTTAATCTTGTGTATGTGCCATGGCTCTTGAATGTTCATCCTGGTGATTGTATTTGTAATTGGTAGTTTCGTATTAGTTCTACAATTTGAACAACCCAAATATTTGGTCACCTTTTAATATTATACACAGTTCCCTTGTAGTAATAATTTAAATCATATGAAATCAACAACCATTTATCAAAACATTCTTAAAAAATCACAATGTCACCAAAGCATGTTTTTGAATTATGATAATTATTCAGCTTTTTGTGAAAATATCCATTTACCCTTCTATTTTATTGTTGTCATTTCTATTCAGTCAATAAATTTTAACATTTTTAAATAAAGCGTGGTTTTAAAATTAATTTCAATAACTATGTTGGAATTGAATTGAATTCTTAGAATTCTCAGATAAAGGGATGAAAAGGCTCTCTTGATCTTTGCTCTTTAAATGTAAATAAAAATTATTTAGCTTTTCAACGGATTCCAAAAAGAAGATATGTTTGACTCAAAAATTAATGAATAGATAACTTGCCACTTATTTAGAGTAACAAAATATATATTGAATTAGTAAAAAAAATTGTTCATTATAAAGTCATCATGTCATTGTTTAAAAGATATTTAAAAAATTTGAATGTTAGTTCCGTATTTCATAAAAGCAATCAGCTTCCCTCATTTACTATTATTTTTTTTACTTTAAAATATTATAATAACTGCTTTCTTTTAGAGTAAAATTCCATGTCATTAAGAAAAGAAAAAAAAACCAATTACGTAGAAATTGCTGTCATAAAGAATTGCGTTTGCTTTAAAAATGAAAACATGAGTTATTTAAAATATTCTGGCTTTTCTTTTATTAATTCATGGTCATTGTGCTTCCTCGCTCTATTATGTATCAGTAATTAATTTTTTATAACAAAAAAACTAATTATAATGCTTCAACTAAGTTGTGATGAAAATGATGGAAGATAATTAGCCTTTCATATGATTCCTCCTACGTATCACTGAATTAAGTACTGATTATAATCCGATATTATCGATGATGAATCATGATATGTTTCTTACATTCAAACTATCAGTTTAATTGAATTGATATCGACGTTTCAGGTCTTTTGTTTACTCTAAATTGGTGCCATTATTGATCACAAACAAGAAAGGACCCCATTTGAGACTTTTCCTTTCGTTAATGGAGAAACTGTGAGAAATTTACTAATTCTTTTTTAAAAAAAAACTAAAGTGATGAAAACTAAAAGAACCTCTTAATGTCCTGAACAATGCTCAATTAAAGCACCAGAAAATTTGTGCCCACAATTTTTTAAACCATGATAATAGAATTTTAAATGATGTGTTGACACCCAGCTTAGAGCAGATAAGAGAATGATGGAAATGCATTTTTCCATGTAACCTAGAAATCGATATTGCTTAAAATCGTCTGGGTTAAAGCGTTTTACACTGTAGGTGAGTTCTTTTAATGAACTGTAGGAAGTTTTTAAGATAGGCTAATTGTTACTTAGAGGTTAAAATGTATTTCCTTGACTGAAACTTGTAGGTATGCTGGATTTAGGAATAATTTCACCAAATCTTAGAGTTTCACTTTAATTTTTTTACTAAGGATTAAAGCCAACTAATAAAAAATCTGATGAGAAATTCAAAGTTGAAAGTAATTCAAACTATATAACGGATTTGACACATCTTAAGTAAGGAAGTACTTATAAGGTAAGAATTGAGATGTAATGAATAACATTTAAAAAATGAAATTCAAATAAAATCATCGTAACTTAAAAAAAACTATTAAAACTAAATATTTTCTGTACTTATTACTTATGTCTTATGAGAAAATTTTAGACGTTACACACTCACGTACTAAAAAATTAAAATCTTAAAATCCCGACAGAAATATGTGTATAATTTGTGTGTATATCTTAAGTAAAACAATTATTCGTGAGTCTACGCCTACTTTTCCGATTTTAGGAATATAAAATAGTGGATATTTGATTCCGTGCTAAAGTAAGTAAAGTTTACTTTCATTGAATATCAGTTGTAATATTAAGGTATGTGACTACTATAAATTCCTCGTTTTGCTGAAAATTTTTGAAATTTCTTTTATTTGTTCATTTTATAGGCCATACATTTAGGTATCTAAAAATGCTTTATTTTTCTTACTACTATAATTGCAAGTAAAGTTATAGCATAAATAATAAACCGGAAGTGACAATTTTGATACCGGAAATGGCAATTTAAAGAGCCTTAAAAATGCAAACAATTAATTTGAACAACCAGTTTTTAATCCTGAAGCAATATACAGTCTAAAAATATATATTTTAGCTTCCATTTCTTATTTTTATTGTTTTATTGGCTTTTGGCGACGCTTTTTTTTAAAAAAATACAACACAACAGTAATTACAACAGAAAAAATTATTTTTTGGCGCTCAAATTGCAGTTTTATAATTTAAATCCATTCATTTTGAAATGTTACCAGTTCTCAAGTGTTTTGAAACGTAAATTTATCCATAGATTATCCAAAAATTACATGGAAATTGACAACAAGAAGCTAATTCAGATATCGAGACGCCACTCACTATCTACTACACAAAATTACTCAGAAAAAAAAATCTAAAATGCTAAAAGAACACAAAAGTCGTTTAAAAACAAGTGAAAGCGGGTTTGACTTGTATATACGGCGAGTTTTAAGATTCTAAGGTGTGTACAAAATTTTTTGTACTCTATGAAAATCTTTAAAAGCGTTTTCTAAGAAATTGTGCTTTTCGATATTTTTCTTCTCGGCAGACATCATTTTGGAAAATGTTTTTAAGATATTCAAATGAAATTTGATGAAAATGTTTTATTTGTTTCTAGCTATGTTTTGAACTAAAATCTAAGCTCTCTGCCTATATTTATTTATTTTAATGACGTTTCAGTGAGAAAAATCGATGATTTTTTTTAAAAAATTCGAGTTTGTTCAGAAAGTTTGGAATATCTCCAAAACTTTTCGAGGTATTAAAAATATTTTAGTTAATAACACAGATAAGCATGTTAGCTATATACTGTTCAAATATTGATGAAATATATTCAATAGAACTTGTTATAGGAGGTTTGGCGTAAGTTCACATTTTCACTAAAAGTTTGCTAAAAATTGCCTATATTTTGAAAGTCAATGAAATTTCCAATGAAATTGCATTGGAATTCTTAGTTTTATAACTCATTTTAATTAAAAACATGAATGTTTCATTAAAATTTGAAAAAAAAAGTGCTCCGAAGGTGGTCACATACTTAAGGAGACATACGATTCTTAAACCTCGAGTCAATAAAGGAAAAACTGTCATATTCTGTACTTGTATCCCTGAAACAATACATTTCACAAACTCACTATTTTTCTAGAAATATTTCAATTCTTTCTGTTATAAAACACAGATTTTCAAACCTTAATATTTGTAAATATTTCTTTGAGAGAGTAATAAATATGGAAATAATTCTTTGAGAAAAAATGAAATAGTCACCTTGCGCGCATGATTATGGAAAAAAGTTTGGTCTAAACACAATTTTTTGGGTATTTCAAAAATCCAAACAATCTGTTTAAGAAATTGAACCAAAATTTATTTACATATAAATTTACTTTCTATTTTATATACCAATTTAAAATAAAGTGTTAAAAATAGTTAAAATTTCAACGTTTCTATCCTCCCAACAAAACTTCTTTGGAGAGAAAATGTACAAAAATTATGGTTCAATTTGTGGAACATAGCGTAATACATATTCAGTAAAAAGTTTATGTAGAAATATTCAAAAGTTCTTGAGATATTGTGCGCGCAATATCAAAAAAACACATTTTCCGATACAACGCTTTAAAGATATGGCGTTTTTCAATGTTTACGTTGAACAGCTGATACATTTTCCTTCATAACTTTTATAATTATTGGAACTTTTTAACGCGAATTATTTTAAATTGTTCAAAAATAACTGGTGAATAATATATATATTTTTTCAAAAAATTTAAATTTTCGAAATTTAACCGTCGTATGTCCCTATTATCAGGAAATCTTTTCTGTAAGCGAATGCCAGATTGGAAATGTAATGTCAAGATGCTTTTAGCATTATTGTATTGTTATTTTTCTATTACTCGAAATTTTTTTCCAAACATCCATCTCCTTCAAAGTACGAACTGAAATTTTGTCTTTTCCTCCGTATGCGAAAACATCGTACATTCGGTAAACTTCAAAAATTGCCAAAATTTTAGAAAACAACTTTAGCTCATTAACGGAAAATCTTGAAAATTATTTACATATTCTTAAGTGCAGAACTATAATGTCGAGATGTCTATAAAGTTACGCTCAATGTGATATATCAGTTATTATGCATAATAATTGATTTATTATACATATCATCATATTCATTATCATATTCATCTGTTACTATGTATAATAACCGATGGATTTTTTAATGCAATTATTATACATAATGAAAGCTTATTAAACACAATAACCACGGTTATTATGCATAATAAACAATTATTCACATTGACTGTTATATATGTTTATATAACATAAAAAAAGCAAGCATAGCAGAAAAATAGCATTAAAATAATAAAAAATACCGTTCATAACATGCTCGAAAAGACATAAAAAATCGAACTGAAAGTATACGCTATTAAAAATTAAAAAAGCGACGAGTGCCAAATGGAAGACAACAGAAAAACCGTAAATGTTTAATGGTGAAGAAAATACAACAAATACACAACGAATGCACTAAAAGCTGAAATTTCAACAGGGCTGTGGTAGAAATCGTATAAATCGTAAAAAAGAAGAGTAAAAAGACAAGTGTGAAGAGTGAACGCAGTAAAAGCACATCGATGATTCGCCAGGGGACGAAATAAATGTAAACTGCTAAAAAAATATAGAGTTTGATATTTTCTTGCAATCAGTGCGGCCATTGAAGCCATAAGCACAGAATTTCATCCCTAATGTCAAACCAAAACAAAAAATGAAGTTTCAATACAAAGAACAAAAGTAAGATATGACAAAAAGCTAGAACAGAATAAAATTAATATTGAAGATAATTTTTATGTACCGAAAGGTCTGGAAATACTGCGAGGAGGAAAATACTGTAAAGAGACGGTAGTGAGTTATCTCGGCGACCAGCTGTGTAGAGGGTGTTAACTGATATCGATTTACAAGTTTCGTGTCTAACTTTGGTTTTTGCCAGGAAAATATTGTAGGTTGGGAAGATGAAGATTAAAAAGATAACGATAGAAAGTATGGAGAAATAATAAAAAAAATATGTAAAAAAAATGTAAAACCAATAAGAAATGTCTAAAAGATGCATTTTCGAGATAAAATTTAGTTTAACTCTGCTTTCAGATACATTCATGATCTAATTATTTATTAAAAGGACTACCCGCTACGCCATGAGACAGATTACAGTTGTAGGATTAGCGTTCCTATCTCGAAAGCGGAATGATATAGGTGATAAAGTAACACACGTAACTGAAAACAGCATAACGTCAAGAATTGTGAGTCCTAAAAACAATTTACCCTTCTAAAACTGAAATTTGAATTAATTTAACTCACTTGTATTAAACCCTGTAGTCACCAATAATAGTTTTTATTGCCATTCAACTCAAAAAATAACTGTATGAGCCTATTTACCATTCAACTTCTACAAAAATGAAATATGCAATCATGAACCGCTTGCAAAAACTGAGCGATTTTGTTTGAAATTACTTGGTTTCTAATCATCCCGACGCCACCATTCACTCTCATGCATTCGCTTTGCTTGGTTTAATCTTTAAAACACTGATTATTTGTCTCTCATGGGGCACTCACACACGCAACAAAAAACAGCATAATGTCAAGGTCACAACCTCCTTTAGTCCTAAAAATAGTTTGCCTTTTTAAAACTCAAATCTGAATTTCGATTAATTTACCTCACTTGTATTCTCGGTATCAAACTTTTACTTGTTATTCATTCAATGTGAGGTGTTCCTTGGTGAAATTATTTGTAATGCGTATACCAAACAAAATGCAGAAATCTTGCTACACGTTTTTAAATGAGCGCCCTTTTGATTTCTCTTTCCATAAAATTACTCACACCTTCATTGAAAGTTGTTTGCATCACATTAATTACCTATGATTTGATTTTCCATGGACTGTGCATTGATCATCTGATATTTAGGTCAGGTTAAAGATGGGATTCGACAATGACCTCTTTCTTCTTTTTATACAGAACCTTGTGTAGTAATGACCTCATTGTAGACGATATCGGTGCATACTACTGAAAGGAGACATATGCTGCTTTTTTTATGAAATATTCTTTGAAGCTTTTTAAATGATTAAATAAATTTTATAGCTCATTATTATAACACTAAAACTTTGTTGGTTACTCTTCTAATCCAATAAAATCATACAGTCATTTATATTGATTTTACTGACAGACTTTGTAAAAGTTTCGTTGTCAACCCCTTAGGGAACTTATGCGCAAGTCTGATTCCGAAACACCTACCTATGTAGAAGGACTGAAAAGAGCAATCAAGGACATCTGAGAAAGATGCCATCCCGGAAGGTATCTGAAAAGTTTGCTTCAAAAATGATTAAATTAAATGCGAAGGAAAGTAATTCTCCGGCTAGGCCAATTGTCCCAAACTCGTACTATGTTTACAAATAAAATAATAGATACGTTAAGGTAGATGTTTTGTAGATACGTTTAACTTACTTGTTTATTGCAGATTTAGGAGATTTTAACATTTAATTTATATTTTCTCATCATCTTTAACTATTTATTTCTTGCACATGCCATTTTTCAGGATTAAATTTCACGTAATCCATTTCATCAAATATACATGAAACGACTTATGATTGCTCCAATGTTGTATATGTCCAATGCACACAATGTGAGATAATACATTTTTTAAACATATGTAGTAGAATATTATTTATTAGTACCTGCTCGAAAACTGATCTTGCGATAAAATTTTTGTTTCAATCCAAATATGTTCTAACTGGAAATACTAACATTGGTGATACAAGTTGCGAACGGCATATCAAATCAAAACGGCCATAGAAAAGTACTCAGAATGAAATTATTTTCATCCTCGGAAACTAAATTGAAGTAGAATATTTTTCATATTTCGAGGATTTTTCTCTTTTCCGCCCAAATATTAATGGTTAGGTATTGATCATTTCAGGGCAGTGTTTTTCCAGGGCTTGAAATATGTCTTTAAAGTTAACTACTATGATAAGCGCCAACAAAAAATATTGTTACTTAATCCAGATGGGAAACTTGAAAATATCTTATAAGTTTAATTGTGTTTCAGAATTTAGTAATGTATGTATTTCTGACGTTGCGACGTCTGCGGACAACTATATTTAGATTTATGGTTCAATGCAATACGCCGCAGACAGGATGTTAAATTTCAGCACACAAAACGCAGAGGAGTTAGAGAGTACAGAAACAAGCCAAACTCACATAGAAACGAATGACCGAAAATGCAATCATGCTGAGCTTGATGATATACAAAAATAAGGACATGACAAGTCAATGGCTCATAAAACACCTCTTTTTGGCTATACTTTGCATTTGGATAGAGCTTGCAATTTCCAGTTTCGCAACTGCTTAAAGTTTTTATTATTCGGAATTATGCACGCTTCACAGCGGCAGCACATGGATGGGGATTACTTTCGGAAATGACGTCATTTTGCTGACATTTTCAAAGAACATTGAGATTCTTGCGACAAGGTAAGTTGTGAAGGCAACGGACATCTGGTATACAATGACATTGAGGGTCCCTACAAAAAGAAATCCAAACGAGTTAAATCGGGAGCTGCCAATCCACTTATATAGCGCTCTCTATCTCATCAGAGTGGCGTTTCCAGGCATATTTTCTTATGTGATTTTATACTTCTTTTTCGTTTTCTAACTCCCTTATCAACTTGCACGATGAATTTTAAATCACCCTCTGTCAGAAAGACAGGAAATTAATTTTGTATTATTAAATAAAAGGTTAGCCTCAATATGTTTAAACAAATAAGCGAACCCTTAATAATGTATGTAAAAAATAATTATCCCTTGACAATATATTTGTAATACTATTTATGCATATCTAATTATTTGTTTTGTAAGAACACTATATATACTGGATACGGAAATATTTTACTCGAAGCTTATTCCAGGTATCCAAATCATAGTGCATTTTTAATAAATATGAATACAGCAAGTGATGGCTACTTCTTACCAATCTAAGGAAATGAAGACTCTTTTTAATGCAAGCATCTGAACAATGTGCAAACATCTGAACATTGTCTATTTAAAAATAAACAATGTATTATTGAAACGTTTCAAATTATGTTGCTTTCTTCAATTCGATTTCACATTTTTTTATTTAAAAATTTATTTTTTATTCCTAAACTAATTAGAACTAAGTTGAAGAGGCAAATTAAAATCGTTCTGATTATGTTTACTTTCAAATTAAAGTAAATTTCACAAATGGATTTTAGGAACAGTTAGTTTTCAATTAACTTTTTCATCATATATGCAAGAGATTAAAAAATATTTATAAGTATTGATATTTCATTTTAAATTTCAGTCTTGTTTGTATATCATTTTTGTTATCTGAAACAGAAAGAGATGCCGTTTACCTTAAATTTAGTGGTCTGAATTCGTAATTTTTATTGCATTAATAAAAGCCCCTCATTTTTCTTTTATTTAAAAATTTAATTAAATTATTATAATATAATGAAATTTTCGTAGTTTGTTATAGAAAACTATCATATCAACAAGAAAATTTTAGCAACTAAATTTATTAAAAACCAATGCATTCCTATCAGGAATGCTACCGGAAAAACTGAATTCATCAAAATGCTTGCTTACAGATATCTACGTGTAAGAAAATCAAGAATTCTTCTCAAAATTTAGCTTGTCTGTATAGTTGTTCGCTATTTTATTCATAAATATATATGAAAATATCAAAACAATTATTTATATTTCTAAAAGAAATTCCCATAATTTAAGAATTTTTTATTTGATGCATTTTACAATGCACTGAAAAGTAAAAAATGTTTCAACAATTAAATTAGAAAAATGATACTTATGGTATTTTAAAATTCGTATTTAATTTCGTTGAACTTGTACATAATAAAACGGAAACAATGTGAGAAGTCCTCTTGAATAAAATAACACATGAGATTGGTTCATTTCCTTAATGTATCAAATAACATTAATGGCGCAAATACCAATTTGCAACAATTTTCGCCTTTATATGCTAACTCTCTCCGGAAATCTCCATGTTGCGGAAACAAAGACTTGTCACATTAATGGCAAAATACTAACATAAACATCAATGTGACATTAGCTTGTTTGTGATGACCATAGATCTATTGTGTGGTGGCTAAATACAGTGGCTTTTAAATGTTATCGCTTTGCATATGATTGTGTTAAAATGACGTTGGCGGTAATCCATTTTAATGAGCAATAATGAGCTTACAAACAAGCAGCCAATTAAATGCAGCAAACCTATTAATATTAAGCCATTATCCAGATAAGACCGTGAAATGGCCTGATATTAATCCATACGAATAGATTAGTATGACATTTATGGACTGAAGTGGTAGTTATAGAATTTTGAATCTGTAATTATAGACGAGGTGATGTACTTACTACAGAGAATTATAATACTCATTATACTCTGCGAGTAACCAAGCAATATATTATCTTAAACTTATTGCATTTGAAAAAAAATAAATCTTTATATAATAAATAATTATTTATTCTTTATTTATCATGTTCTATTCCCTGCATATATTTTATTAACATTAGTTTATAACAAATTTTCATAGAATGCTATAAAGTAATTTTAAATTTAACCATACTCATCTTGGAGATTCCTATTTGCATGGCCAGAGTTTTTATCTTTCTCAATTAATTCTGAATAACCTAATCAGCAGTAAATCAAGGTAATTATTTATGAAATATTTGTGTTGAAGAGAGAAAGTTGCTTTATTTATAAATTTTAAATCAGAGTTCATGTTTTAATTAATTGTGGTCAGTATAAAATCATCCTCAAAACTAAATTTAAATTTATTTTTTCTTCATATTTCGCAAATTTTTATATACAAACATTTTGTTAAAGAGAGAAAAAAAAAACGCATTGAAAGATAAAATAGTTTTTACATGAATTCTTGAATGCACAGTCAAGAATATTCTAAAATTTTCAGTACTCTTAGCATTTAAATTTTTTTATTGTATTTTAATTTCTACTTCGCGCAGTTGACAATAAAGTAGTCTGTTAAGGAAGATTATTACTTTAATTTTTTTTTATCTTTGGTATCTCATGTAAAAAATCTTGACGGTATTAATTAATTCATATGCCAGTTCGAAATACGGCTAAAATTCGGATCTTTTTTTAAATTAAAGAATACAAAATGTAAAGTTCAAATATATGTATCAGAAATTATTTTTGTAATGTTTAAACAATATGTGTCTGCTTTATGAGATATTGAATAGACAAAGAAATTGTCATAGAAGGTTATCAAAACACTTTCTGATGATTAACATCCTTTCACTTTTCCTTTTTAAGTATTTTACATCGAATCATCTATAAAATAAGGACTTCGATGAATTCTAATATTTTTTAAGAATCCAAGACATTAAATTGACAGTCCAATTGAGCATTACCAAGCAAGTTTAGCATTGATAAGCTACAAATTAAGTAAGTTGAAAGCTTCTTATCATCTTGTTTAATTAAGATGATTTCTGGCAGAATTTAATGATCTATGTTCTACCCAGTAACAGTTGTGAATTAACTTTGTATTTTTAAGATCATATTTATGGTGGTGGTTCTAATACCACTTTGTTTCGCATATCTACTCAAGTCCATATGGCAAGAAATCATAATAAATGTGAAGTGTGGGGTGTTCTCTTAGTCATAGTGGAAAAACCAGGAAACTTCCAGCAATCAGTCCGACTGCAACGAATAAAATGCCGGCAAAATTCACAGCCATCCACCAAATTTCAAATAAACTTGATTAATGTGCACCCAGAGGGTTGAACTTCTAACTTTCTTCTTCCAATCCGTGTTTTACATGCATGAATACAGTATACTCCAGCAAAAGTTTAGTAAAAGGAAATTTCTAAGGAACACGCTTGGTTGAACAAAGAGTTTGTTCTATTTTTCCTATCTCAACATTAATGTAAAGTTTCTGTGCGATGGTAAGGGCAATTCTCTTCTCATCCCCATTGAATTATAGCTAACATGTAATCTCTATTTTCAGTATGAGAAAAGAATATATTCCACTTAAACCGTTTTTCGCAACGATAAATGTACCCCAGATTGTCCTTTCAATTGCTGAGCAGTTTGTAGCAATTAGGCCTTACCGACAAATGCTTTCAAATTAAATAAATTTCAGCATCGCATATTTAGGTGCATACTTCATTTAATAATCAGTAGTCTGGTATTCGTATAAGAGTAAAATGATATTCATCTTAAACTTTTCTGCCGCCCCCCTTCCGAGAAAACTCACCGCATACTTTTTTTTACATTATTGAGAATATGACCTGTTCCAATTATGCCTCGTCAAGAAACGCGCGCACGCTTTCGAAATGTAGGAGTTTCAGTATTGTATATTTTGGTGCATGCAGCAATTATTTTCCACTGCATTTATTGCATTCACACTCATTAAAAAATTACGTTTAGTTTCCAAAACAAAGAATTACCGATAACTACTTTCCTGCCAAAAAAATGGTACACTTGCTTTTTATGTGTAGCTTAATAGGTTAGGTAATGAGTCTTTTTACCCATCGTATGTCACATACTATAATAAACATTCTATTTATCATTGTCGTTTGTGCAAAGTCTCTGTAATAATTTAAAATGACATTTAAAGCACTTTGTAACCTGGCTTTTCTTAGCCAATTAGAGACCTTTTTTAGCTTTTCGTACTAGTGTTTCAGCTTTCAATCTCGCATATTTTCCAGAGTAAAATATATTTAAAGTGAACAATATGTAAAGCTGAAAAGATAACATTTAAAATATATTATTTATGACAAGAAACCCCGAAAGCTCTTTCCCTTTTAGCTAATTAATTTATTTCATTTACTTGTCCCCATTCAGCGAATTTGTGCTTATCTTTAAAAGTTCATAAGCGAAAATTTTATTGTAAAAATCAGTATTATTATTTTCAGGAAGGAAAAATTGGATTTTGAATTTGAAATAAGTATTGTTTGCTGCCTATATATTTCAGGAGCTGATGGGTAGTAAAGTTTTGATTAAAATATTTACAAAGAAGTTAATCTTGAGATAAACGTTCGGATTTGTAGAAAATTAAACAGCATTCCTTATATCACTGTTTGCACTTAACATATCAATATTTGTATTCCTTTCAGATTTACTAAGTCTCTAAGACAAACAAAATCCCTTTTCTGTTTACATAATTAAGTCAATCTAAAACTTACTGTTCTGCTATTTATTTTTAAACAAAAGAATATATTAACTCATCAGTAATATGTATGCTAAAAGTGGTCGCAAGCAAAGTTTAACCATTGGGTTTATAAATACTTAGTATAATCAAGAATATTACTAGCACTTTCTTATTAATGTTTTTAAAGCCACTTAAGTAAATTTATGCCAGCTAATGCTTTTGTGTAAATTGATATTTTTTCAAATTATATATCGACTGTTGAGAATTATAGTGGTAAAATCCCAAATTCTTCCTCTAGAGAAAATATCATTTCAAATGTCATTTTTTCCATAAGGCAATGAGTTGAGGCCTTTCGTCTCTTTAGCAAGCAAGCAAGGATTAATTTGTTGGAAATTTGATAGTCTTAACTTAAAAATAGATATTTTTGGAGTTTCACTTCTATGATTTTCAACATCTGGTTGCATTTGCATACAACAGCTGAATGCATTTACAAACATTGAAAATGCAACCAGCTACCTATTGTATAAAATTAAGAGCCAGCTGTTTAAATAAGATTTTAATTTTTTAAAGATTCGAAGAACGTGCAGCATTAAATTCGGTTGGGTTGCTTACTTGGGAAATATACTCTAAAAATCATCTGCTCGAGTAATTAATATCAATGCAACCATTTTAACTCGGCTGAAGATGAAAAAACATGAAAAGGCATGCGGAACGGAAGTAGAAATGACTTAGCTGTTGTGAATTTAAAGACGAATCAACTTACAAGTGAAGTAACGAAAATAACCTTATATTTATGTATACAGAAAAAAAATTAGGGCAAGAAACACAAATTAACCCTTCAGTTTAAGTTTAAACTTAAAAGAAAGAAATAAAAAGAATATGTCCTTACAGATTTTCTAAAAGGTCACTTGCAGGCAGAGATTCAAATAAAGGGATATTTTCTGTGAGAGGTTGACTTTGGTCCAAAAAGGAGATTGACCTCTCGTGACCCGAAATATCCGAAGAGAATTGAAAGAAAAAAGGCAGGAATACCCGCAAATAAAACTCTGACACGTAAAAATAATAACATGAAACAGTTTTTTCTTGTTTCAGAAAAAAGATTTTAACGCTAAAAAAACATTAGCCATCAGCATTAATTTGCCGTCAATATAACAGAAGTATAGCATTTCACAAAGTAAAAGAAGAAACAACTTACCCCTTTTGTTTAATGTTATTGTTTTTATTTTTCGGAGCTTTATTTGCGGGTATTCCATACTTTTTTTCTTTCAATTCTCTTGGGATATTTTGGATCACGAGAGGTCTATGTTTTTTCGGACGAAAGCCAACCTCTCACAGAAAAATATCCCTTTATTTGAATCTATGCCTCTAGGTGACCCTTGAGAAAGACTGTAAAGCCATATTCTTTTTACTTCTTTTCTAAAAAAATAAACTTAAGGATTACTTTGTGTTTCTTGTACTAAAATTTTTTTTTGTCTACTGCCTTTCGGTTGCAGCAGCATTTTGAGTGTTCTGGATGCATTGACCTCCGTTAGATTTTATTTGTTCCGCGTTTATTTATTTCACTTTTTGTTGCATTTTTGGCTAGTTATCGTTTCTTGATGTATTCATGTATACAGAGTCATTCACAACAGCTGATCAATAATTTACAGGGAACTCAGGCTCTCACTGTTAAATGATTTTTGCATAAGGCCTTATGGACGCAAACGGAATGTTACGGCCACTACAAGGATTACTTCGATGGTGAAGTAGCGAGAAAAACATGGCACCAGTGATTGCAGAAATCACGTTATGGTGATATTCTCTTCCAAGAACATACGAGATTCTCCCGTCTCCTGAAAATGAAATTTCATACTAGCAAAAACTTTGAACCTGAAAATCACATTCACTATGGGTTGCTCACTTCTTGGTCGCAGAAATAATGTTAGCGATTGTACGTTCTGTTTGTTACCCCGTGTTCCCATGATAAATTTGCTTAGATTTGTATTCCTGGTCTTCTTGTAAATTACTGAAAAATTATTATGAACATCCTATACAATATGTAAACAAATGAAATTACCTAGTATAAAACGTCTCTTCACCATTATTTAACTGTGTTACAGGACTGTAGTGTGGAAACAGCAAAGTTAAAGAAAGTATGTTTACGTTGTTTGAAACGTGAAAACAAATGAAAAAAGTTAATCTTGGGGAGAAAGAGATATGTCAGAAAAGGATATTATATGTTATTCAATTAATAAATTTTTTGTCTAAATATAGGACTCTTTGATAATTGACACCTCACTAGCCTTTTGGGCGTTTATCATACTTTAGCAATATTTATATAACTGGGTCGAAAATAATTTATCTAATCTGATCGCAAAATTAACAGAATTTTGAAAAATTTTATGCTCCTTTTAGAATAACAACAATTAAAAGGTTAAAATTAAACTTCAGAAGTGTAATCAAGAGAGTATAGCTAAAACAGTTTTAAGGATTCATCGTAGTATTCAGATTATGACATGAATGTATGGCATCAAGTATTTTCCTGTACCAATCTATCGTTTCCATATTATTCTTTAGACATGTTTACTTTTATGCCGTTCACAGCATAAATAAATAATTTTCATATCATTTCAGAGATAGTATAGCGTACCTACACCACCATATTTGCTGAGGCCAATAGGCTTGAAAAACGAAAGCTAAGAGTTAATGCAGTCATTATTTGGACTTCGAACGATACCTTTTATTTTTGAATAATTGGATTTTTAAAATGTTTTCCGTAAAGTCTTTTACAGTCCCAACTGAATTAATACATAAAGTTATGATTATTTTGTTAACATTAAAAACTTATTAATATGTCGCGCATATTTACAAATTATCGCGTCATAAGCAACACTACCTATCTCAAGTTTTTGAAATTTCAACGAGGAACCATTGGTTGCGATAAAAATTAGTATTTTCTTCCTCTTTGAAATTTCAAAAAATTGAGATAGGTGGTGTTGTTTCTTAAGCTAGGAATATAGAATGTTTTATCTACCAAACTAAATATTTAAATTTATCAATAGTTTGTCGAATGACTCCATCAGTTAAAAGGCATACAAATTTCCTTTCCATTTGTCCAAATTTAGCAATAACTTCTTCTTGAAATATTTTTAAAGCACTTCATTTAAATGAAAAAATAAAAATGGAAATAATTTCTACGCTTTACACTTCTATCACACAGTTCTTTTAATTTCACTAATTGAATTTGACTTCACCCTGATGTTATTAATTGAAATTTAAATTGCAGAGTTATCACTAGAATCACTAGAAAAATCTTTCTGAAAGTGCATAATTTGCTCTTCTTTATGCAAATTTTATTCACTGACCACGGGAACAATTTTCCGCTACATAAAGTAAGAAAGTTCTGAAGCAAAAGAGCTTATCTTGGTGTGCATCCATACAAAACTAAGATTTTTCTTTTCAAAAGAGATGAAGCTCCAATTTCCAACTTTAATAATTTATGAGAAGAAAATTCTACTACGAGAAATTTTTGAACTCGAGGGTATTAAAACTTTTGTTTCCAAGAAGATGCCTGCATTTTTTTATTTTGCAGTTCTGAAAATTTCTTTTATCAAGGATGAAATAGTTGAATAGCAATATTATGTGAATAGCTATTTCAAATGTTTTTTTCGGGTATATGGCAAAATTTAACGAATTTTTAATTTGAGGATGTTAAAATTTCATTCTAGCGCCTAAAGTTCAGAAAGTGAAAATAAATTAAAATACAAAATAAAGCAATTGATTATATTAATATAGTTCATCATCCGAGAATATTTTTATTCATTTATTTAGCTGACAATACTCTGCACTAGAATAATGTAGATTTATTTTAATGCAAAAGAAAGAATGATTTTATGCATTTGAAAGAAAAAATTATTAGTATGCAGAGATAATATAATAAAAGAGGGTTTCTACTTTCTCTAAATCGGTATATCGGATTTTTAAATTAGTGTACCATTTTGAAGAATCTCAAGTTTATGCGAATGGATCTGATGAAGAAGGTGACGTCTAAGCAACCTAATTTGTCAGCTTTCACACGGCATTAACGTGAATATCCCTCACCTATGCAAGATGTAGCGTCATCAGGCCCGCGAACACCAAATGATAAGTGTATTCGGTGGAATTTCTCAAAACCGTCTCGTTGATTCCGCAGCGAGACACTGTCATCAGGTTACTAAGATAAGGCATCAGCCTCTACTAATAATAAAGGAGAATGTGTGTCTGCGTTCGTGTTGGCGCTCTAAGGACAAAACGCTTCTCCTAGAGCTACGAAATTTGGCATAAACATCTTTTGGAGGATGGCAATATGCCATTTGGAGCTATTTTTTAAAATTTCTAATTAGAAATTTAATTAATTAAAAATAAAGCGAAATTTCGCGTTTTTCTTTAATAACTTCCCAAAATATTACAGAACAAAAATAATCTTTACACTATCTATAAATTCAAAAAATAATATCTTCATTGATATCAATTAAATTATGATTACAATTTTTTCTCTAACTTTAATATAATAATTTTTAATAATATTTTAGGTATAATTTACATAATACGTTTCATTGTTGCAATGAAATCAAACAATTTCCTTTGTCTAAACAAAAAATTATTAATTTTAGGAACGATGGGCCCCCTTATCAACAAAATAATTTCCTGCGGAAGAGAGTGAGATTGTTTCCGAATGTTGCCAAGTCATTAACACATAGAATCGATGATTTTTTTCCTTTGTGCAAACTTAAATACGGAGGGTCTCCAAAAACCCGTCACCTAGGCACCATTTTGACATAGCTATCGAAGATTTACCATGGAAGATAACTTTTAAAATGATTGTTTGTATTATATTCTGATAGGAAATTTAGCAAATATGACACCCAATTTTTAGTTATACTTCATAAGGACTTACATCATCATCTACACCCAAATGATTTAATTCAGCATTTTTTCTGGAATTTCAGAGATATTTCATAGCGATTTAATTACCCAATACTAAAACGAGCTTCTTTCGACAAATTTTTAAATCAAAGGTATTACCAAAACAGAATACCTACTTGAATTCAACCAGAGGCAGGCAAAGATAAAAGAAACAAGAGATTTTTGAAATTTTAATTTGATGTGTCACTTCAATTCGATTAATGCATGATTAATCGTATCATACGCTGTATAAGCTTCGCTATGGCCCAAAATATCTTGACTCTAAATGGTAACAATTATTGTATCCGTTTTAGACATTGGAGAGCGTCTTAAGACATTGAGAATTAAGATTGAAATCGGAAAAACAATTGTATCTCATGGTCACTAAGAATCATATTCATTTCAACACGAGGAAAACGGAAATTATTCACAAACAAGAAGCAAAGATAATCTAAAGTTGGTTAAATTATGGTCCTGTTTTGAATCTGCCAGAAGGCTATTTTGGAGCGAATCCTGTACTTTGAACAGAGATCACATGTCAAGGACGACACCTGAGACGGTGCTGATTGAACTTCCACGATTGAGCTTCCTTGAGATTTCACGCACACCAACTTGAGGATGTTTGACCTCCGATATCATCTTAAATTTCGATAGGTACACGTGCATAAAGGATGTTGAATGGAATCGGTCTTGATCCCAATAACCTCCTATCTCGAAGTTGAAAATATACCATTACGTCTGTCCATTACGTCTGTGGGTTGACTTACAGCTGTAAGTCAACCCACTATCCTGACAATGGACTCGTCTCCGGGACCAGGGGCGAGGTGTCCCGTAATCAAGAAGAAGAAGCTGTAAGTCA
Source organism: Araneus ventricosus (assembly GCA_013235015.1). Lineage (NCBI taxonomy): Eukaryota > Metazoa > Arthropoda > Arachnida > Araneae > Araneidae > Araneus > Araneus ventricosus. The sequence goes on along the minus strand of BGPR01007219.1, from coordinate 10,749 downwards.
ACCTGAAACATACAAAACAAGTGTTTTATATCATAAAATTGTTATTCATTTGCATTGCATGTAATTAGACACTGACTGAAAATCTAACACTATAGTATTTAATAATGGATGGATCAAAATGAAAGTACTGATTTCAAAGACTTACGGCGCAACAGGTATTTGTTTTAATTGTTAGAAACTTACTTACTTTAAGAAGTAATGCATTCAACTTTTGAATTCTAGATTCACAGAAGTTTACTATGTGCTCCAGGGGGCACACGACCAACAAAAAGGCAGCAATGCAGTTCTTGTTGGATCTTCTGCAGCATGTATATTGATGCTGGCAATTTCTACTGTGAAATATTTTTTAAAATAAGTTATTTCGTTGGACACGGAGATGCATACACGCAATCGTCTACAACTCTCATCTAAAAGAATTCGCACAGTGTCATTTGCATACCGTGGTGGTCAAGATATCAATTCTCTATCTCTTTCAACTGAGAGAATTTTTGGCCAATGTCGCTACTTGTTATTATAATATATATAATGACGATATATATAAGGATATCATATAACGATATATATAAGGATATCATATCATAAGCATATATATATATATGCTTATCATATAACGGTGAGGAAAGCCTTTTCGTAGTTAAAGTGTTATGGTTAAACTACATCTCTACTGTGATAGTCCATATCACAGATGTTATTGCCAGCATCGACGGAGACATATTTCTGAATAGTCCAGTCAACGAAGGAAAAATAGAAAAAGAAAATGGTGTTGATTTGAAATTTGGCACAGTTGTTGCGGTAGTGTCCTAAACGACATACTAAAAGGCCCCGCCTGTGGGAGGGTGCGCAGGGGTACAAGGGGGTTTAAAGGGGGCGTTTTCAGTTTTTCTTAAATATCTTGAAAACTATAAGTTCTTACAAAAAACACTGAATTACAAAATTAAACTACATGAAATTTCCTACAAAAAAGGTACTACATTGTTTTTGTAGCGTCAATAGTGTAGAAGATACAGGGGGATTTAAAAGTGAATATTTTAAAAATTCCTTATTGTAATGGTAAATTCAATTGAAAGTGCTGAAGCAACAACTCTCAGAAAGACCTCATGCCTATACAATAATTATACGAGGATAGTATTGTATGTGTCGAGAGTAGTGGCGGTATCAGAAAAGGGGTCGACAAACCTATTTGGTGAACAATCGTGCTCCTTTCCTCCCCTCACTTCCGTTCCTCTCCACTAGATCTCTTCTACACAGCCTTTTGGTTCTGTTAATACTGCAAATGAATGTATTTAGACAGTATAATCTAAATCTACATATCTATGCTGAGTTTAACTTAAAAGCTCGTAACAAGTCTGTCACAGTTCGACAGAAACATTTTCTTGCCATTGAAGAAATAAGACCTGGCATGTTCAATTACTAACACAGAAAATGGCTGATAAAGGAACTGAAACGAGTGTCGTTACAGGGGATGCTGATACTTATATTGTGAGATCTGGGTTAGAGAAAGCAACTTCTCATCCCATAGGAAAGACATTGACCTAGTCGTGTTACTGGTTGCTTTGGCCCCACCAGAAAGTAACATTATGAAGCCTGGCAAGAGAAAAGTCGAAGCTAAATTATTTTTTACAAGAAAGCTGCAAAGAGAACTTTCTTTTGCCCAAACCATCCACCTTCTCCATGCATACCGTGGCTGCGACATTACACCAGATATTTATAGGAAAAGCAAAGCACAATAGTTACATTGTTCAAAAATCAACTAAGCCAGATGAAAACATTGCTGACATCTTTTATAACCCCTCATAAACACCAGATGCTATCTCACAAGCCGGTGAGAACAGATTCCTAGTTCAAAGCCGTTGCTGATGAAAATAATTTGATTAACCGTAGATATGCAGCATTTCTCAAATCATCAGCCAAGATCAAAGCTTATCTTTCCTCAATTCCTCCAACCAAAGAAGCGGCGGAGCAACACAAGGTTAGCAATGTGTTTCTGTTTTGGCACCTTTAATGGTACCTGTACCAAAGGCGCACCTCTAGAAGAGGAGGAGGCTTTCGAACTTGATCATATAATACTAGAAACACATGGTGAAATTTAATTACGAGCAAGTGTAAAAAGGGGTTATGCATTTATATATATATATTATATATAATATATTTTATATATATATTATTCATTATTTATTTTACACACACACACACACACATATATATATAATATTTTGTTATAGAAATATATAATATGTTATAGATATATTGTAATAAATTGCCGCTATTTTGAAATATAAACTTTCTTTCAGAAAAATATAACAAACATTTTCAACCACTCTTTGTAATTATGTACTTTTTCAAAGTACTATAATATTCTAAACCATTTATCCTAAGAACAATGCGTAGGGCTATTTTAGTAGGAAATTTAATTTAATTTAATTTTATAATTAAATTTTTTTTCGCAAGGATCCATAGTTATCCAGATATTTAAGAAAAACTGAGAAATCCCCACTTTCAACACCCCCCTCCCGTACCTCCTGAGCACCCTCCACCAGAGGGGACTTTTAGTATGTCGTTTAGGGCACTCTACCCAACAACTTAGCCAAATTCCAAATTTCAAAACTACACCACTTTTTTCTAAATTTACAATTCGTTGACTTGACTACGAGTAGAAGCAAATTTGTGAAGGGGAATGGATGTGAAGGGAGGAAGGGAGCATAATTGTTCATCAAATGTGTTTATCACCCCTCCACGCTCAGACACATACAATACTATCATTGTATAATTATTATATAGGCATGAGGATATTATGAGGGTTGTTGATTCAGCACTTTTAATCGATTTTACCATTACAATAAGGAATTTTAAAAATATTAACTTTTAAATCCCCCTGTATATTCTAAACTACTGATGCTACAAAAACAATGTAGGACTTTTTTGTAGGAAATTTCATGTAGTTTAATTCCGTAATTGAGTATTTTTTTATAGAACCTACAGATTTCAAGATATTTAAAAAAAATGAAAACGCCTCCCTTTAAACCCCCCGCACCCCTGTGCACCTCCCACAGGCAGGGACTATTAGTATGTTGTTTAGGACACTACCCTCAACAACTGTACCAAATTTCAAAACTACACCATTTTTTTTCTATTCGTCGATTTTTGGCCTTCGTTGACTAGAAAGACTGGCAAGAATTACATTACAGACTTGTACTTCCCCTGGGGCACCGTGGCGCCGGTTATTCAACGATCCGCGTACTTAGGCAGGATGAGGATAGCTCCTTTGTGCTTTCAAAACTTAAAGTAATACATCTTAAAGTATGTAACATCCATTCATTCAGGGATTTCATTTTGACTTGTTGTTATTGTATCTTAATTACTAGAAGTTTATATATGAGGGCGAAAACAGATTATACAATAGTCAAATAAAAATAATATTATTTATTTCATTTACGGGAGTATGATTCTTGAAAGCTAGAATTTTACGAAATTAAAACGATGAGATTGAAAAGTAAGTAAGAGTAACTAGCTTCAAGCAAAACCGCTTCTAGCATTCTTTGAGCATAAGTAGCTTAGCTTAAAATAATAAAAATATGTTAAAAACAAGTGAAGATTATGATTATTAAAATATGTTTCTAAGTTTTTAGAGAAAAACCAATATCAATATTGCAACGAATTGTTTTCAGTGTTCAGCCTTATATTTAAAATGTTGAACTGAATACCGCTTTACCAGAGCTTTTTTTATTGCATTGTTTCTCGAGGGCACAGACTGCACGTAAATCGAATGCTAGTGATTGTTTATTTTTCAAGCTTGAAAGTTCAGTTGTTCAAATTATTTGTACGATATAACGACTTCACTTTGTTAATAGCCAAATAAATCTATTCTTGATACAAAATAGGCTATTTTCTGAGTCTGACGCTACAGTATATTTTAAATCTTAATAAAAAAGTATTAATTATTTTTCTAACAAAGGTTTTGGGATATAAATTTGTATTTAAATTCCTTAGAAACTTCTATGTTTAATTTAACGAAAGTAACCGATTTTTGTAAAAAAATTTAAAAAATTATAATTTTTCAAGTTATTGTACATTAAATGATTTTAGAACTCTCATATTCCAAACAGCACATATCGCACAGGTATAAACGACATATTTGAATTTCAAGCTAAACATATATAATATCCAACTGGCACCGGCGATTACTTTTAATAATATGATGTATTCTCAAATAGCACTAGATACTCTACAAAATTGCTATATCTTCACGGTATTGTACAGCATTTAGAATATGAAACAACATCGAATATGTATTTTTCAATATCTTTCTAGTAATTGAATTCATATTTTGATTGAAGAAAGGGGAAGAGAATGTAAGAAATAACTACCCAATAAATTATAAATCTGGTTCCAACTCGTAATCATTCATAAGTCCCATAAGAAATTTGTAGATTAAAACAGCTTAGAAAGTACATAGGACTGAAACTTAACGACAGTGTTAAAGCAATTACTAAGTGAAATTCTGAACTGTCAAAATGGTGTAATATCCAAAACCATAAATTGAACAAAAGGTGATATGTTTGCAATTCCATGAGGAGTAGACACTCACTCCGTTTTGCTATTCGTTTCACACTTTTGGTGAGCACCTTTTCATTTATTAGTTTTGGTGTCAAATGAAATGACACGAAAGGGTGTGTCAAGGTCAATATGTTAATGATTTACTCGGAATTCAGTGCGTAAGCATATTGTCACAGTATTCAGAAAATATGTCGACTTGAAATGCACGAATTTATTCCCTAAATTTATTTAATTAAATACATCATTGTGATAAATATTCATATATTCAGCTCTCTTGTTATAAGCAACCATATAATAAATATTGTTAAAGTGGTAAACGGGTAAAAAATATACATATGGGGGGGGAAGAGATTCAGTATTGAATTTCATCAAATGTTTGTTCGTTTTTAAAAATATTAACTGTAATATTGAATTATAACAGAATTATTCTCTAATAATTTTTAATATTTTTATATCGTCGCTTAACAAGGTACACCACCCATTTCAATTTTTTGAAATTTCAAAGAGGAAGAAAATACTTTGTCTCGCAGTCAATAACGAATATTTCTGAATTTTTTTCCCCCATCTCTTAGAATCGTGCTGTCTCATGTTCATATCAGACGTTAAAAGAAATCAGAAATATTCGTTATTGGTTGTGAGACATAGAGTATTTTCTTCCTTTTTGAAATTCAAAAAATTGGAATAGGTGGTGTTTCTTGTTAAGCGACGATATATTAATAATATAAATTTATGTATATTTGTTTGGTTACAGGCAGAAATAACTTAAAATAATATTTTAATTTTATATTTGAAAGAGATTCATCCCCATAATGTGCCATAGAGAAAAAATAACTTAAGTTAGATTAGAAAAAAAAATAATGTGAATGAAAGAAATATACGTAAATAAAACTTATTTTATAAATATTTGATAACTTCAATAGAAAACTGAATTTAGGGTTTGTGATTGTTTTGTTATGCAGTTTTTTAATTAATATAAGACATTTCATCATGAACCAATATGACTCTCCTTTGGTTGGAATGTTGATGGCATCTACAAACAAAATGACGGGAGGCTGTCTTTTAAACAGTCGCTGATGATAAAGGCGTAGGACTATTTTACTCGCGTGACTCTTTTCCGATTTTCAATTTTTTTTTGTAACTTCTGTTGTTACCCTTTATCTCTAAAATAAGACATCCGTTATGTTTTTAACATATGTAGTTACCGAGATATAGATGATCTCCCATACAACGTTTTTTGTGGCGTTTTGGGGTGTGAATCAAATTCCTCCCTGAAACCCCTCAGTCCTACGTTAAAAAATAACCGTAGGAAACAAATAAAAATATGTTACGCTTTCAAGAGCGTGGCGCATCAAAGTGTTTACTAAGCAATAGCTTGGGGTATATTGGAGAACTGTTCTGATTTATAATTCATTTAATTTAAGTACTTTTCATTAATAACTTATAAAAATATAAAGTGAAAACTTTTATGACTGTCTTATAAAATTATGTTGTAACATCACTTCCGTTTCTGAAATTAGTTATTGCCAAGAATATTTTTGATAGATTTGATCGAACATTTTAGCGCACAATATTAATGATAGAATCATAATCTGTATATCAGAGGTAAACTATCTTATGCCTCATATTGGTAATTTTGCTGTTCTTATCGTATTTACATATTGTATTTTATGATGGGTAAAATTCTACATCTGTAGTTGACAATAAATAAATAAATAAAATACAGAATACTCTACATGTCTCACTGGGACTTCTTTTAACTCGCCTGTAAAGTACTAAACATGTTTTTACGATAATTAACCCTTGAAGTACAGAAATAAAAACTCATTTGTTTATTTATGTAACAATTTATTTTTAAAGTCTATAGCACATTATTACATCACAATGTACGGCTTTTTCTTTGTACTTTAACATTATTAAATGCAATATGTCTGCAAAAATGTGTTTCATTCGGGTAGATTGAAGAGTCGTTAGTTGTTTGAACATTTCACGTGAGGTTGTATTTTCAAATATATTAGAAGGATGTGCATAATTCTAACTGAAACTTTTCAGGGAGGGTGATTTCCTTTCGAAATAAACCTTTTTAGGAGCCTCTTTCTCAGCTAAGTAGTCTCTCTCTCTCTCTCTCTCTCTCTCTATATATATATATATATATATATATATATATATATATATATATATATAGTCTTTTGATTATACGAGTACATTAGAGAAAATACGTTTTTTATTTCATAAAGATAACAGATGGCTGTGCAAGTTCTAGTTTTTATTATGGATTTATACACTTAATAACATCGTTACAACGAAGAAATACAAATTTGCTCGGATCTCTGAAAGGGTTTTAATTATCCAAGTACATGGTCACCAAAATCCATGTTGACACGAGATATCCTGCAATATTCTCCTGTTAATTTCAGTTTTTCAAAGGTTGCTTTCTCTCTAGGCCAGCTTGAAGGTAATAACTTCCAATTAGAGATGTAAGGTGAAAATATTGAACCGTTTTACTTATCTTCCACTTGTAAGATAATCATTTTATGTATAAAGTAATGACTTATCAAATGTGATTAAATTATTATAAATCAGCTCAAAAACGAAATGTTTAAGCCTTTGGATAAGGAACTATATCCAATTGTCCTTTAATCTGAGTCTGAATGTCCTTACGCTAAAGGACATTTGGAGAAAGATATTTCAAGAACCTCCACAATGCCCACGAAGATTTTTCATACACATTCGTGAACTCTAGTTCGTAAATATAGGAAGACGAAGCATACAAATGAGTTAAGAAAGCGCGTAAGACAGCACACTTGAGGTTCCTGCACTCACTGATAGAAATAATCCCTTATTTGTATAATATCCAGATAAAATATTAGTTTTAATACTGCGAGATTTCGGTATTTGAATATTTGTTGTTAAATATTAAACATCATATTAAAATATATTAAATAAAATTACTCTGATTGTAACTCAGAAGAACTGGATAAGAGGCATTAAAGAGAGAGTCAAGGGAATATTTAATTGACTTATTATCCGTTATGTTCATAATTTTTAATGTTATAACTTTCAGAATGTTTAAGTTTTATTTATGTTAATTTAATTTCGTTAATTTACGTCTAGATTCTTTCTTTTATGTATATAAATGTATTGGCGTTTTTCGTTATATTTTATGTTACAGATAATGGCCTTAATTTATAGGCGAAATTTCGCTTTATCAATTTTAGCGGAAATGAAATACTATATTTACTTTCTTCTTTTTTTCTCTCTTATATTTTTTGTTCTTCGTTCGTTCTTGGTGTTTCACTACAGAAAGCCCAAATTTCTGACGGGAAATAGAATTTGCTGGCGTGAATCGAAATGATATAGATAAGCTCGATTGGAAACGCGTTCTTCATGAGGTAGATTGATCTGTAGAACTGTCACGCTCATTTGACATTTGATGCAAATATTTTGTTGGTAATTACAGGGGTCAAATCATTAAGCTTATACCCCATGATTGTCAAGACGGACAAAGTTACTGAATATATCAAGAATAAATTTTAATATAACTTTTCGATGAACCACAGTAGTATTTACAGCGACAAATCTGCCATTTTCAACTATTTGAACTTAATTAACTATGATAAATATTTCAATATTTTAAATTTAACATTTGAACAATGCTATTCAGGCAGGGTTGTCTTGTACTTTAGGTGACAAAATCTTCGTATGTTATCGCCTTAATTATATTTCGAGCGTCTTGGTAATAGCTCGACTTCCCAAGAGAAGCGAATAATCTTCTCGAATGTTTATGATTCAATGAGTTGACCATGCCCAAACATATGCCACAGATGGTAAGAGAACATTTATACACTTCCTACCACAGTTATAAATTTAGCAAATTTATCTATTATAAATAAATACAAAATGTCTGAGACAGTCATGTTTCAGATCTTGCATTTTCATACGATTCCAATTCGCTTTTAAGCACTTTCAACTGTTCGAATTTAATTTCATTCTAATACTGATTGATGTAGAATTCATTTTTCTCACATATTTATTTTAATTTCACAGAATTAAATGATTAAATATGAATCTTGAATGAAACGCTTGAATCTTGGCTATTCTGAATTAATTTGAGAATAATAAGATTCATTTACTAACGCTGAGGTATGCGAAAAGATTTAATAGTTTTCAAATCGAGCGTGATAGTTCAAATTGATCATTCACGACATCTTTGATTTCCTCGGTATATATATAATATGGATTGAAGTCCTCTGAATATTTGTTATTTCCTTAATGATTTTTCTCTAATGTTTTAATAAAACAATTGAGGTTTAAAATACGTTTTAATAAAAAAAAATAATATTTTCATAAAACAACAGAGGTTAAAAATGAACAGAATTATACGAGAAATCATTGTCTAAATTGAACAAAAAGAACCATATCCGTCAAATATAAATAACAATTTTATATGAAATTTTAGACAAAGCAAATTTTGCTGCATTCTAACAAAATAAAATACAATATTTGATTATTTCAACATATAAATGCATACATTTTTATGTAATTTAACAAAGAACTATATTGTTTATTATGAAATTAAAACGTTGAATACAAAATAAAAACTGAATTATGGAAATTTGTAGGTCATACTTTTTTCAAACGTAATAATTTGAAATGACTGTTGAAAAACTTTTTTGGCTATACAAAGCACTTTGTAGAAATTCAACTTATATTTTCAGCTCTAAATTGTAATATGAGAAATATAGGTATTGATCCCATAGGAAAAGTAACGGTAATTTAATAGAACAAAGGAATCGTAATGAATAATTTTACCAAAAGAGGACTTATTAGATATGAATAATGGAAGTATGTAATTTTTGTTTCTTTTAGATATAAGAAAATAGGTTATTATCATTTCCTTTTCAAATTATCAGAAAATTTAAATAAAAATTGTTGTAAATCTGGATGCATCAAATCTGCATATAATTAAGTGTTTTTTTCATTTTAATGGAACATTGGAAAATAAAAGGAAATATTTAGATAATCTATATCTAACTACGTATTTTGCAATTTTTCTATTTTGAATAAAAACTTATTTAAATCGTGAAAATCTTGATTTTTCTTTAAAAATATCTATAAAGCGTTTTTAATTTAGTTTCCTTTACAAAAAAACAATGATTACACTTTTAAATTTGAAATTTAACGAAAGATTTAGAAAAAAAATCAATTTAGATTAAAAAACAATGCAAACTTATAGCTTTAAAAGATATTGAAAATCTGCAAATTTGCCACAGAATGTATGTTTTTTATCCTTAAGAAGCATTGTTTTCAATAGATTTGTCATGTTAAAAATACATGCAATGATTACGCTAATCAGTGGCGAATCCAGGATTGGAGTCGGGGGCGGGGGGCTGAGCTCATAAAAATTTTGTATCGTAGTGACGAATGTCAAACCTCATGGCTTATATAAACCAAAATACTTTAAGTTTACAGGCTTTCATCTCCTGACAATAAGAACAATAAAGAACACTACAATACTTTCGATAATTTAATAAAAAAATACAATGAAATAACTGGCCCAAAAAGTTTTAGACCGCGCCAACGCTACAAGTGCAAGTGGAATGACTAGAAAAGTAGGAAAATTTTCGATCCTGTCAAGTCAGAAAGCAATGTTGTCACGATTTTATTACTATTTTTTTAAAAAACGAAAATTAAGATCAAACAGTTGTAGTGATTTTAAATTAAATAAAAAAATTCGGTTTAGCTCTGGGGGGGGGGGGCGCTACAGCCCGATAGCCCCTCCCCTGGATTCGCCACTGACGCTAATTAAGCCAAAGTAAATTAAATCATAATAATATATATTCGAGCTGATTCAGAAACAAAATAATATATCTCTTTCAAAAGTGTTTAGAAAAATTTCGATCATCTGTTCTATTAAATCTTTTTCGAAAAAAAAAAGATTTTGCTCGAAATGTCCTATCTACTGTATGCGCATTTTAGTATTAAAAAATGCTTTCAGCAAATTAATGGAATATCACCACTTATCAAATCTCAAATTAATGTGAGAAAATACATTATATTATTTTTTAGCTACTAAAGTAGTTTGATTGTTCGTATTTTACAGCGACCATTTAAAATATACCCTAAGAATAACTTTCTTCAAAAGGATTTTATTTTATTATTTTAACACTAGATGGCGATACGAAAATACGCTTTCAA
>BGPR01007218.1:54052-68271 GCA_013235015.1 Araneus ventricosus | reverse complement strand
ATTCTTATCGTGTACAACAAGGATCACAACATCTATTCTTATCGTGTTGTCCGTGACGCGTATTTGTGCTTTCCCTTTTGTTTCTACGTCCAGAATAAACTGTATTCTTGTGTTATTACCATGTAGCATCAGTAAAGTGACCATACGTCCGTTCCCATTTTGAAAGGGACAGTCTCATTTTTAGGTAACTTATCCCGTTGTCCCCAAGCACAGCTTCGGTACTCCAAAATGTCCCGTTTTCAGAAAGGAAGAGTAACTACGGTAACAATTTCAAAAAAGGTTCGAAAAATCGAAAAAATGTCTCGTAACATTGCGATGACCGAACATGTGCTATGCGCGTCTTACGTATTCTAGTCGACCAGAGGCCTCCTAGCTCATTTATTTCAGACTATACTACACCGCAAACTATATCACCCTCTTGGGACCCCAATTACCGCACTAAAATTGAAATTATTGATCGAATTCAAACCAACTTTTTGCGATATTTACTTCACAAGAAAAATGGAATTTACTTACAAAATACATCTTCTTCATGTCTACGTGATATGTTTAATATGCCTAATTTGTGTTCCAGGCGACATGTTTCTTGTGTTCTTTTCTTTTACACGGGTATCAATGGTTCAATCGATTGTACTGATATACTGAGCGCTATAAATTTCGCTGTGCCTGTCAGATCTTTTAGGAACCAAAGTTCTTTTCTAAATGTGTACTCAAAATTTAATTATATTAAAAGGTGCTCGTTATATAAATTTTATAAGACTTTTAACAGGATCTCTGGTGAACTGGACATTTATCATAAAGCTCCTACTGTTTACAAATCGAATTGTTTCCAACTTTTAAATACATGACCCAGTGGCGAATCCAGGGGAGGGGCTATCGGGCTGCAGCCCCCCCCCAGAGCTAAACCAAAATTCTTGATTTAATTTAAAATCACTACAACTATTTGTTCTTAATTTTCATTTTAAAAAATAGTAATGAAAGTCGATAAAATAGTAACAAAATCGTTACAACATTGCTTTCTGGATTGACAGGCTCGAAAATTTTCCTACTTTTCTAATCATTCCACTTGTACTTGTAGCGTTGGCGCGGTCGAAAACATTTTTTGGCTAGTTATTTCATAGCAAGTATTGTAGTGTCCTTTATTATTCTTATTGTCAGGAGAGGAATGTCTGTAAAGTTAAAGTGTTTTTGTTTATATGAGCCATGAGATTTGATATTCGTCACTACGATACAAAATTTTTATGACCTCAGCTCCCCCCAGACCCTAATCCTGGATTCGCCACTGACATGACCTGATTTCTTTTTCTTTTCTTACGCTTGCCTATACATATTAAGATTTTTATGCTTTGATCTAGTGTTTGTGTGTGTTTGACCTTTGTTTTTTTAATGGTTTTTTTGATTCAACGTTCAAAATTTTTTTAAAAAAATTGTGCGATTTTTTTATAATTTTAATGTGACGGTATGCAACATGGACTTTTCGAACCTCAGTGTGTTTTTAGTGCTTTCGTAATCGCGTGTTTTCATTTTAAAACATTTATCTGTTTATATTTTTATAATTAATGTGGTTTTGAGCTTTGAATTGTTGTATTATCTGCAGTTACTTTTTTCTTTGTGTTTTAATTCACTTTGCGGCTTGTTTTCTTTGTATGTTTGTGATCATGCACTCTGTGAGTGGAGTCATCTCTGTAGTGTGCTTTCTTTGAGTAAATAAATAAATAACGATAAAAAGTTGCAGAATGAAACACTTGGAATGTTTCAACCAAAAGTCGTTGGGTGAAATTGTTCAAACATTTTGACGCCAGCCATTTGAATCATGCGAACTTTCGTATAATTATTGAATATAATTCTGTGTGCCAGGCTCTTTTCTCTGATTAATATGCTGTGGACGAGTGATAAAACACATATTTGAAATTTTTAAAGCAACTTTAGTTACCAAAGTAAATTTTAAGAAATATCGCCAAGATAGGTTAGGTTCGGTTATATTAACGTCCCGTTTTGAAGCAACACGAGGGCTATTTAGGAACGGACCTCGTAATTTTGAACCGCGGTCAGATGACGAGGACGACACCTGAGCTGGCACCCCCCTCTCCAAACTTCCGCGCCACGCCAGCGGGAGGACGTTTGGCCACTACGTATGATTTAGCGTGCAACGGGCCCCATACACGGCGGATCTTCGGTGGAATCGGGTTTCGAACCTGCGACCCTCCGGTCCCGAGGTCGAGACCTTACCACTAGGCCACCGCGGCCATATATCGCCAAGAATTTAATTCGTTTTTTAAATCGATACTAAGTATATTAAAGCAAAAATGCTTTTTCTGAAAAATAAGAGGTCCCATAAATTATTTATTTTCACTCATTCATACGCGTTTTTTAATACATAAAAACGCTTTTTTGAATACACATATTATGACTGAAAATTAGTAGATGTACCGTTTTGAGGGAAAAAAGTAAATCGTCACTTTAAGCATCAGTGATTCCTTCACATCATAACGCACACTAGGTTACGATTTCCACAGGAGTAATTCCTTTGTGATTATGATAATAAAGGGATTAGAAAAATTTAGCTTTCTAGATACAGCTACAGGAAACAGTGTCTGATATTCTCTTCTTATTATGTGTTTTCTACCCGCTTTGAAAGGAATTCAATTTCTACATCTAAAAATATTCTGAGTGTTTTTTATCCTAAAATTAAATAAATAAATAATAATTTTTAATTTTATTTGTCATAACTGTCTTAATATTAGTTTTTTTCTTTTCTGATTAATTAGTTGGAATTTTTCTTCATAGATGGAGCTAGTTGCTAGCTTCCAGTGCTTTCTATTCTTATTGTCATTTCGCGTCTGGCGTCTCCTGTTTACATCATAATTTCGGCAGAGAGGGTAAATTATTTTACAAACTCTAGGTTCTTTTGGATTTTATTTAGAATTTTTGCCTTTTGATTTTTCAAAATGTTTCTCGTTTAGCGGCTGGACAAAATTCAGGCCACAAAGGATATACTTTTGATTTATAATCTTACCCTTGACAGAAAATTTTGTCCATTTTAGAACTCCTATGGCTAGTGGCCTTGGAAGAAGTTGGTCATTCAGGTTCTTTTCCATTCCTTCCATTTTGAATAATCTCTTTTACATTCTAAATTCTATTTTATGTGTTTTATGTATTATTTCTATTATTTGTTTCTGTATTATATTAGAAATAGCTGCATATGCGCCATTCTATACAATACTAAGAGTTTTTAATTAAGTTTTAAATAATTTTTATTTATTAATTTATAGTTAATATCTTTGGTAAATTTTGATAATTATAACTGTTTATCATAGAAACTTATATTTTACTACCAGTTTCTAATTGTGTAAAAGCCTATGTGATAAATTTTTGAAAAATACATTTTTAGACCATTCGCTACTGTACCGTACAAAAAAAAATATTAATGTTCACGATCTGTGTCTGCTTTACCTATTCAAGAATTCCGAAAACGACAATCTGCGTGCGAAACCTTGCTGCCTGATCATGATAGTTTCCATGAGGTTGAAGGCTCTCAACTGCTGCGTGATGCACTGTGGTTCAAATTTGATGTCTTCTCTAGGGGATTCGGTCGACTGAAGGCATACCACCAAGTGAGGAAAATCTTCGGTCATGCTTTCCACTAATTTTGGAAGAATAGTCTGCATCTGCTCTGCCAGTGTTGTATTTTCCTCCGGTAACTAAAAATACATACGTGTAATTCATTAAACGACTTGTTTATTGGAATTCATTTCACATCTGTTCATACAACTTTTCATTATACAGGGTGAGTCTAAATTGTTTTTACAAAATAAGAGGGGTGATAGTATCCATCCAGACGAGCAATAATTACCATGGGACATAGGGTCGCATACCACTCTGAGAGGCAGAAAAGAGTAAAATTAGAATTTCAACATGATCTTACAACAGTGTTGGGAAAGCGAATAAACGTTACCAAAAGTTGCACAATCTGATTTATTGATCGGAGAAAAACTCACAGCGAGTGCTCACGCGTGTCGTTGCACAGTTCGCACCGGCGAAGGAATGACTGGCACACCCTCTCGAAGATTCCTGGTGTTGTGTTAATTTTATCTGCGGGAACAGCAATTCTCGCTACGAGATCTTCAGCTTAGTCCACGGGCGTCTCTTACACTAAAGATTTCATGTGCCACCAGAAGAAAAAGTCCAGTGGGTTGAGGTCCGGTGAGAGAGGAGGCCAAGCCACAGGTCCGCCACGTCCGATCCATCATGCGGGATCGACCAGGCCATCTTGATTAGGAGATATGATGACGTAATCAGGTACAAAGCGACGTTAGAGGCGATGACTTGTTCGTGCTCGACGCGTTTCGACTTTACTCTTTTCTGCCTCTCAGAGTGGAATGCGAGCCTATGTTCCATCTATCCTATTAAAAATCGAAGGTGAACAAACATATGTATCTATGTCCTTCTATCTTCTCACGAACCACTGAATCCTGAAACTAGCCGTAAGTACCAAAAGATGGAAAATAATCCAAAGAATCCATTTCGACTATTTAAATTCCGAAATTGTAATTAGTTAAAAAAGATATTAATTAAAAACGTCAAAATGAATGAATTCACGTGCTGCCATCTACTGGAAGCATGGTGAATTCATTCACAGCGGATTCTTTTTTCCCTATTATTAGTTTTCACACCCGGTGTTGCATTTTTTATTTATTTATTTAACGGAAGTTGGTATTTCTTTTTTAGCGGGATTCTGTGTTTGGATTTATTAACATTGGAAAAAATCGTTTTCATACATTTTTTCTTTCTTTTTTTGTATTTAGATGTTTAACTTCATTACGCTTGTTGGGCAAAGTAAGTGATAATATTTCTTGATTGTAGAGAAAAACGGAAGCGGGGCATATGAAAATATATGGATCCCAAGGGTCTTACGTGACCTCTCTTCTCTCCGCCCGGGAATATCCTATTATTCGAGATAGCCGGTGCAACGCCGGGCCACGCAGCTAGTGGTAATTATTGCTCGTCTGGATGAGTACTATCACCCCTCTTATTTTGTAAAAACAATTTAGACTCACCCTGTATACAAGCTGATTTTTAAAAAATGGGGCAAACTTAAAGAAGTGGTAGTGCACACCAATCTAAGCAAGTTTCTTTAATTTGCCGAATCATTTATCAAAGTTATAAGAGGTAGCGGACGCAAGATGTTGAATGTCGTGAGGCGAGCAAAAGCATAATAATATAAAACAGAAGTAATAAATTCTGACTCGTTAGGCTATACTGAACACAAGCAGCTGGAGTGGTCTCCTCTAAACTTTCTCGTATTCTCCCCAAAAAGGTGCTGTTTCCCCTCTCCCCTCTCCTGGATGATAAAATTCGAACCTATTGTAACCCAGAACCCGATGACTATTAGAAGGTTTTTCACTGTAGATTATAGTGATTGTAAAATATTTAGGTGAAGAATCAAATTCAAAGATATGCGTACCGATTAAAAGGCATCTATCGCACACTGTTCCACTCTTGCCGGCTCAAGGACAAAGTGACGTAATCCTTCCACGTGCACAGAGATTGCTACCAGTACGCATGCGCATGGAGAATCGGATTAGAAATTTTTTTATAGAATTTGAACTCTCGTTTTATAACCGATTGACACAAAAATTGGACACAAATCTGCAATTAAGGTAATAAGGCCACATACCAAATTTCATTTATCTAAGTAATTTGTTAAGAAGTTATTGCGATTACAAATATGAGATTATACAGACCGACAGACAATCAACCCTCCGTCGGATTTGATACGGACCTACATTGACGATGATAAAACTGTGTACCAAATTTTATCCATCTAGCCATTCAATTTTTTGAGTTATAGTGTTCACATGAACGCGGACAGACAGTCAGATAGACTTCACGTAGACGGATTTTGTCCAAATTTGATTAAAAAAAACCCTAAAATTTATGTGTAAAGATCACATAACAAATTTCATCCTCGTAGCTCTAATAGTTTTCGAGTTATCGTGTTCACAGACAGACATAATTCCAAAATTGTGTTTTTCGGACTCAGTGAGTTCTAAAACGGGAGATTCGTCAAAATCTCGAGTTCGAATTTTTTGACGATTAAAATACTTTCTTTTTGTATACTTCTTATATGAGAAAGTAAAAACAATTGATAACTGAGCCTGAAATCTTGTCTTCGATGATTCCAGTAACGCAAGAGGACTCTTACAAGAGCTTCCCTAAGACTTCCCTAAGATGTGTGAATCTTGCTCACTGAAGTCCAGCACTGAAATTACTTCAACAAGAATTGATAATGCATTTTGCCACATGTTCGAATTTTGTCTTACCAGATTAGCAATTGCTGAAGTTACAACGTCCACAGTTCCTTTGAACGTCTCAGCAAATTCTGCTTCGTCCAGTGTGGAGACATTTTCTGCCGTCAAATCCGGTATATTGTAAGTAATCTGAAAAAGATCTTCGGTTGAAATTATTGTCTCACATTAGCATTTCCTGACGATTACATTACTTTCTATTTGTATACGAGAAAATGAAAATGGAACAAAAAAATTTAAAAAGATTTATTTCATAAAATCGAGACTACTGAGATTCTCTAAGTATGAGAAGACTTGACCTGAAACAAAGTTAGAAATTTCAAAACAAGAATGCTATGGCAAGATATCATAACAATAAATACAATTATCGTAACAATAAAAACGAAACATTTTACTAGCGCAGAAAGTAAGATATTGATCTTAAAATTAGGAAAATAGCAATAATTAACTCAATAGCAATGTAATTAGATATTAATTAGTTGAAATTCCGTCACTCATTAGTAGAGGCTTGATTTTAACTGATTGAAAAGTAAAGCCCCAAACACAAAATACAAACAAACATTGAAAATACTATGTTGATGTTTGGCGTTATTCATAGAGCACTTTTGATATGCATCATGTAAATATTTTGTTACTTTTAAAATTTACTATTAAATGCAGTATTACTAATATAATAGCCCAGATCTGTCTCTCAATAATGTTCTGACGTCACCAACTATAAAACTTGCGCCATAGTACAGCGAGACGTTAAACAGCATTATTTCATTGTTAGAGCACCTAAATTTCAGTAATTTTAAAAAGTAATTGTCGTTCTAATTTCAAATTTAATAGCTATAAAATAGTGAAAAAAAATGTCTATCGATTGATATAAAATTTATCTCGCTATGATTAATAGTTCCCGAGAAATTTTAAATTATATCAATCCTATATTTCAAATTAATTTCCGTTTTTTAATAGAAAGTAGTAAATCACGTCAGTGGTATATCATGCGCGTGATATAGTTTGGACTCCACGATGCGTCTCATTATTTATTGCAATCGTGATGATATAATTTGATAATATTTTTTGGCAACGTTTGACAAGCAGATAAGTGCTTTCTTTTGATTAGAATTTCGAAAAAGAGTTTCTTTGAAATTTTAACTTTTGACTTACGTTCGACAAGTTGAGAATTTCAAGGTTATTGAATTATAATAAAATTGTTAAACAAAGGAAAATACTTCACATGGAATGTTGATTACCAAGAGGTTTTATGAATAAATGTAAATAATATGCAAATAAAAAATATTTCCTGTCATAAAACATATGCTTATTTTATTTGTTTTCAATGAATGTCAAACATTTCTCTCGCATATATCTCTATTAAACACGACAAATTTCACGGAAAATATCTCGAATGAAGTGGCAATTAGCATCCGTCATACCATGACGAGTGATTTTCTAGTTTAGTAAATAATGGTTAAAGCAATTTTATGTCCTGATTAGATTAAAAATTTTTAGGAGAATATTTGATGTAAGTCCACTAAATAATTTAGAGCGTTTATTAAATCCCAAATTCTAACTTACAGTAATGATACAAAATGCTTTTATGGAAACACTTTCGAAACTGCTCCACAATAAGTATGTGCAGAACGTTCAGAAAAGACGTTAGCACCTCCATAATCATTTTACTTTTTATTTCGACTTTACGAAGGAGTAGTGGCTTGTCGTCCATTAGGGCTGTATAGCTGAAGCACTCACTGAATTTTTTTTGCGTTTTTTTATTTTTAAAATCCTATTTGGTTATTTTTTCTCATTGAAAAGTTCGACCAGCAATGAAAATAAAAAGAATAAATAAGAATAAATAAATAAATAAAAAATAACGAAAAAATAAGAATCAAGACAGAAAAATGCATCAATATGTAGGAGATACAAAAGTTGGAGCTGCTCAGAAACATCCCTCGGAAGCATTGAAATTTGCCCATTATGCAACTGCTAAGCGACGCATCGGAAGACGAAACCAAACTTGCAATCCTTTGGTGCTCCTTTTTTCTCTCCCCATCTGAGGACGGCTTTCTGTCTATTGATTCTGTTTTCTTCGTTTATTCTCATTCGCTATTATTTGGCTATGGTTTCGCTTTCACGCTCATCATCATCTGCTTAAATAAAGCATTCGTTTTCTTTTATTAGAAAAATTTCGGGTATTTAGAAGTAAAAGTTTTTTTAAAAATTCTATTTTAAATATATTATTTCTAGGGTTTTTTTTTTTGCGGCACTGCTTGTTTTTGAGCTGACGAGCCGCCACTGAAAAGAAGGTTGAGAAAAAAGTAATGAAAAAGAAATAAAAATAACATTCGTCAACCAGTTAAAAAAGTCGAAAGATTTGATTGACTTTTTTTACACTTTTGAAATTAACTACTGCTTATCACTCCACTCCACGTTAATTGTTTGATAAGTAATAATTACCAAAATGATGTTTTTCAATAAAATATTGCTAGTTAAGCATATATTTTTTTCAGAATGCATTACATAAAGAGATAATAATACAGTTCAATGAAAAGATTTCGAACGACATTTTGTCAAACGGGACTTAGCTTCTTCTTTCTTTCTTTTTTTGAAAATTTAAATGAAGTAAAGCTCGCGCGAATTAGATGAAAAAAAAAAATACAATCCTTTTTTTTAAATTTTTTATTACTATAAATATATGTATAAGCAGTATAATTATTTCAGAGAATTTAGTCATCCGATAAAAATATACATAACAATTTTATTCCATCAAACATGTCAAGCAGACTATTTTTTAATAAAACAAAGCTCAGTGATCAACATTATCTCTGCCATAGAATCGCTTATTGAAGGCCCATTATTATTGCATGTAAAGCAATACCTGCTTCGTTGAGCAAGACATAGAATATTTTAGTTTTCCTTTTCAATTATTGCTTAAACTTCCCGCCACTATATATTTTTTCGTTCGAAAACCAAATTCCCTCATGCAGTTCGCGTTTAATTGGTTGGAAGCTGTATCGCTGACTTGATGTATTCTTTCTCAAAAGTAAATATAATAAATAAAAGAACTCTTTCAGAACGCACACATAAGTAAAAAAAGCTTATTTATACATTCTGAATAAAAGCAAACCGTCGTTTACTTATCTTCTTTGTTAGTGCGAATACGCCACAGTATTCCCTGTCCAACCAACCAGACAAAACAAATCTTTCTGCCTAGTTGCGCCATTTCGTTTGTTTAGAAGGTTGGAAAAAGGCTTAACTCACCTCTTCGAAGGTATGATGTACTGTAACTTTATCGTTTTCTACTTCGATACATTCGCTTGGGAGAGATTTCATTTTTTCTGAAAGAGAGGAAAGAACGTTTTTCAAAAACAAAGAACGCTTTCATTTACCGTAAAATTTACATGGATTTCGGAAGCGGAAAAACAAAAATGGCAAAAATAAAATTCTTTCCATCTTACTTAACCAATTGAAAGTTCCTTTTACACCGGAGTTTTGAAGACCGTTTAGAAGAATTCTTTCGCTGTCGACTAGGTTGTTTAAGAATTGTTTTTGTTGTGGTGTTTCTTCGTATTTAAATGGTATATCGACGCCTTCTTCTTTGTATTCTTCCTTTAAAAGAGAAAAGAGTGTTTTTGTCAAGGGAGATGTTCGAAAACTGCACTCTGAAAGAGTTGTGTTTATTGGCAAATTTTTGTATAGTTGGTTTTTTATATAAAATCTGAATTCTGAAACGCAGTTTATATATTTTTTAAACAGTCAAGAAGCTGTAAGCTGGATATTATTTATTCATTCGAAGATTTTCTTCATTGCAATCTCTAGAATAGTTTTTTTAAGTTGGAAACAACACAAATTAAAAGGAATTTAGAATAAAGAAACACATTTTAAAATTTATTTAACTAATAAAGCTTATAACAGAAAAAGAAAGAATAAACATAACATGTAGATTATTTTATAAAAAATAGATAAAGATTTTAGATAAATAAAATGATTTAGAAAAGGCTCAATATATATTCATCGACATCTGTCGAAGTATACACTGCTTGAAAATAATTTGTTTCATAATGTTTCCATACATAGTCTACAAAAAATACTTACAATTTCCATGGAAACAAAATGCTCAGAATATTTGTAAATTTTTATGTGTAAAATAAGACGGACATATACAAATGAAATCTTAAAAGAATGTAAATATCCTAATGCAACAAAATAAGTATTATTTTCTCTACTAATAATAAAGGAGAATGTGTGTGTCTGTGTGTTGGCGCTCTACAGGGCAGACCACTGGAGCTGTAGCTACGAAATTGGTCACAAACATACGTTGAAGGGTGGGAATGTGCACTTCGGAGCCCTTTTTTTCAAATTCTAATTAGAATTTTAATTAATTAAAAATTGAGCGAAATTTTAGCGTTTTTCTTTAATAACTTCCGAAAATATTACAGCACAAAAATCATTTTTGCTCCATCTGACAGTGCAAAGAATTACCTTTTCAATGATATCAATTAAGTTGCCGTACAAGTATTCCTCTAATTTTAAAATATATTTTTGGCACAGTTTTCAACAATACTTTTCATTGTTACAATGCAATTCAAACCGTTTTCATTATGTAAGCAAATATTTAATTGCGTGTTTCTCTTGCATTGCTGAAAGCTAAGGTAATATCCTAGTACATTTTTTTAGAATCTGCAAACCAAGCTCTGAGGTATCACGTATATTGAGAAATATATCCAGTAAGCTGAATGATTATGGCCGCTATGTTTTCCTTCTGTTTTCAGAATGTTTTAATTCAGCAAACATGCCGCTGGCCATGAAATGTGTTGAGCCATTTTAATGTTGAAATCAAATGCATATTTTGCAAGAGGAGTAGGAAAGTGAGGATGGCGCTGACAACGTGCATTTAGATGTTGCATGACATGGTCAGTTATTTGACTCATTTAGGGACATTTATGTAGACAATGAAAAGAACACGTGCAAGGCCACTCAAAGAACATGGGTTAAATACATGGGTCGATCCAGGCGAAAATTGGGGCCTCTTTGCGGCCCCTTCACAAAATTCCACTTCATAAAAACGGCCCCTTCACAAAATTTCACTTCATAAAAATGACCCCTTCACGAAATTCAAATTGATAAAAACGGCCCTTCACAAAACTCAAATTAAAAAAAAAAGCCCCTTTTTTTAATCTGACTTCTTTTTTTAAAGTTTTTGAATGAGGCATTGCACAAAATATATATTTGAGTATTTTTTTTCAGTATTATATCAAATTACTGCATATATTTGGTTCAATGAAGCACTTCTGATAGTTAAACGTAAAATATAGAAATATGTCTGCTAAAATTGAAGGTTTTACATGATAAAAAAATTTTCACAAAAATATTTTTACTTTTCACAACACTAATTCTTTTCCACAAAAATAATTTTTTTTCACAAAAATGGGCCCCTAAAAAACCTGGATCGACCCCTGAACTATCTACTACAATCTGCTTGCGTTGTTAAGTGAACAATGAATATAAAATGATGCAAGATTCAATTATGGTTATATTCCCGGCGAACAAACTGGTGGCCGAAGGCTGCTAGTAACTTCATAAAGAAAGCGTTGCTTTGTTTGAAAGTTCATCATTCACTCTGATTTATATTGAATGTGCTGCTTAGAAATTCTTGTTACTTTTACGTAATTCGTAATGCAAACCGCATAATATATGTATATATAAAGTTTAGACATAAATAAAGTATAGCAGTACTCTATAATTCTTGCGTATGTGGAAGGGGAGTCATGCTACGAAATATATTTTACTTCAAGTATTGGCTAGAGTCACGGTCTATGCGATCATATTTTAATAACTCTATAAAAAATCTGATAAAATTATTAATTTAATATGACGTTCCCTGCATAAATTAAGCTGAATTCGAATTTATTACACGAAAAATAACTGGTTGAAGTTCAATATAAAAAAAGAAATTGTCGAAATAATAAAATTTCACTGACAAAGAAAATTCTGAAACCTATTTTCTTGCTTAAGTTATTTATTTAAAAAAATTAAAACCAACGCAAACTTCTGATTGTATTAAGAATTACCAAACGAATTACAGTTTTCGATACAAATATTTCCAACGAATATATTATAGCGTTTTATAACTGCAGTTTATTGTTGCTTTTTGTGTGCATAAAATTCATGTCTATACGAGAAAAACGTAACATTGTAAAGTTTCATGCCTTTTATGACTAGGTTTAGAGCAGTCTGCATCATATTTCTTCGTGTTTGATATTGGTATTCTTCTGAAACGCGAGAATGAAAAAAGTGATATGAAGTTTTTAATGAGCTCATTGCTGACAAGTCATTGTTAAATACGTCTATTTTTACCTGGAAAACTTTTTTTTTCCAAAATACACTGGCATACAAAAGTTAAGGAACAATGGAGTTTCACAGAAAGCTGATAACGAGATGTAACTTTTATCAATGTTTATTGTTTAATATACATAATATTTACGTGCATTTTCGTAAGAATAGCACAAATATTCAGGAAGATATAAATGTTTCTTTAAAAAATCCCAAATTTTTCCGCATGTGTTTTGCTTATAGCATGCAGAGTTTTCATTCAAATTATTCGAAATTTGCAGAACAGTTGACAATATGTTACAGAAGTATTGTATTAAACTTTGAAGTAAATACGTTGAATATTACAGGAAATATGAGTGTTTGTACTAAATAATTATTTACTGCGAATATGCGAGACGCAGCTGAATTTCTTTTTTATAACTTCAAAGTCACATATATAGAGAAACTTTAAAAAAAATCCAGTTGGATACCATTAAAATATTCAGAAAGCTGTCGGCATTTCAGTGAGGTGAATTTCAATTTCTCTTTAAGAGAAGCTAAATGATGACGGTTCTTGAACAAACTGATATTTTTTAAATTTGTAAATAAAACAGTAACATTGAATTCTAGTAAAATTGAATATCCTGAATACCACATGAACACTTATAAATTAAATACATTATTTAAATTACATTTTCTCGAATACCATTCAAAGATTAAAGTTTAAAAAATATCAGTTTGTGCAAGAACCCTCATCATCCTGTGCCCTTTCGATGAAAATACATTTTTTTGATATTTTTAGAACTTATAATCAATTAATCGTTAGTTATAATAAATATTATCCGTATTAGTGACGCCACCTGGTGGTGAGTTTCAGAAACAATAGATTTCAAGATCTAAAAGTAGAAAATATTTAAAATAAGAAATTCTGCTGGTTAGTTCAGTAATAAAAGTGTATTTTTAAAAGCATGTTTAATGAAATTTATTAATGTTTTTGCTATTTATCATCGTTTCTATCCATTTCATTTATTTAATCATTTAAAATTTTTCAAAGCACTATGAAAAACGTTTCATTAAGGGAGTTTAGACATCTGAAGGACATTGTATATCTTTTTCGACAGATATACAATTTTTCGAGGGATTTAGTCCAAAATTTGAATAAGATTTACAAATTTGATGGGAAAACCAAATGTCAAATTTTATTCTTGTATTTCGTAGTGATTTGGAGTTATCGTGTTCACATACAAATGGACAAACAGACAGAGGGTCTTCCCTATGACGGGTTTAATCAAATATTTGACACAGATACACAAAATTGATGCAAAAATACTTGACACATTCCATCAGACTAGCTCAGTGATAGACAATCTACGGACAGATCCGGCTCGCTCAGAGGTTCTATCCGGCCCGCTGCAGATTTAAAAATAATATTATAATAACTTAAAATAATAGTATATCCTTGTTCGAAACGAATTATAGAGGACTTTCAGAAATGCAGTCAGAGCTTCAGTCATCACAAGCGGGGCATTAACTGTTGTTCCAATCTGGAATTTTTGGAACACGGGAAGGAAAAACATTTCGTCAATGTGAGAAACCGATGAAAATTGGCATAGA
>BGPR01007218.1:41323-54042 GCA_013235015.1 Araneus ventricosus | reverse complement strand
AATAAACATTTTGTATTTCTCGATTTATAAATGTTCACACATACAGATGCTTTAAGGGGAGATTTAAACAGACATGAATTCCGCGCATACGCAAAGCACAGATACTGCTACTTTGCGCATGCGCGGATAGTGGTAGGAAAATAATTATTAAAATCACAGTTATTAAACTCCCTTTTTGATTTCGATATCCGTTTAATATACTAAAACCTTCCTCGATAAATGTCCTATAGAAAGGTACAAATATCTCCAATATCAGTTTAGTATTTCTCGAGTTTTAAGCTTTCACTAATACTTTCAGGGGACTTCATTTTATACCATGTATAGATTATACTGGCTCGTGAAATTTGGTTTTTTTGGCCAAGTCCTAAAAAGTTTGCACATCCTTGGCCCAGTTCGTTCCATTTTCGAACGATCGTGCTCACAGGCACACATGCAGAAACGTGGAGATTCATGAAAATGTCGAGGTTGAGTGTTTTGCGGATTATCGCATTTCCTCTTTGTATAGTTCGTATAAGAGAAAGTATAAAGCACGGAGAAAGAGATACAGAGGTCTCACCCCCATAGACATTAATGGCAACTTTCTTTAACATTTCACTTCACATAGACAGTACGCCACCAATGTGTGACAGTGTGAACTAATCGGACTAAGTCATTGTGACGCGAGAGTTTCTCTACCGTCATGACGACGATGTAAACAGTTATTTCAATTCCTATCCTTATATCATTTTATATAGAAAAAGTGAAAATAAGTATTTTAAATATTGGAAATTTTTCAGTTATTTTAATAACCTCTCATAAAAATTTTGAAACGCATTTTAAACTTATCGTTCTCATCTCCAGGAATCTTGCATAGGAAAGTAGTCCCATACTATGTAGAAAAAAACAGGAATAGTCGTTAATATCGATTCTAAATAAACTATTGGGCCTAATTCTAAAAAAATGATTTTAATAAATAATCTGGGAAATTTAACAAGGAGCAGCACAAGAATTAAACCGGCAACCCAACATGGCGGCGTTTCGGTTGCTTTTCGTTCGATATACAATAGATGGCGTAGTGTTATGGTTTGTAGTTCTGTTACAAAGACTGTCAAAAATAGGTGGCGCTGCGATAGTTAATCAAACTCCGGAGTGGGACCTCTGGTACTCTTTCTCTGAGGTATAAAGCATCTATGATCTCTTTTCTAGGTAACCCAACACTGTACATGAAAGCAAACCGATTGCTCCTTTTTTCCGGTATTTACTTACCAGTTCTCTGAAGAACAGAAGTTGTTGTATATAATTCTGCAGGAAATCATGGATTATGTTTGAATTGAGGCGAAACAATTGATTTTGTTCGTTGCCACCAAATCCTGGGGGATCAATGACAGTCACGGAGTAGGAATTTCCCCTAGGAATAAGGAAAATAAATTTATTCTTTTTGTTACAATGGCTTGCTTATTTGAACACAATTCTTATTATATATCTCGTAGAATAAATAATTTTTGCAGCAAGCATAGCTACAACGAATGAGGCAATACTTAGAAACTTTTTGCAATTACTATTTTTATTATTTACTGTAATCTATTTCTGAATGATGTGTAAACTATGGAACAAAATGGTGATTAAAATGGCTAAACGACAATACTTTCATACCAATGAAACGAACGTACTTGCTACAGATAAGTGTCAAGAATTGAATTAATTTTTTTTACTATTTACTGTAATTTATTTCTGAATGACGCGTAAACTATGGAACAAAATAGCGATTAAAATGACTAAGCAACAATACTTTCATACCAATCAAACGAACGTACTTGCTACAAATAAGCGTCAAGAATATAATTAAATTTTTTTATTATTTACTGCAATACATTTTTGAATGATGTGTAAATTATGGAACAAAATGGTGATTAAAATGGCTAAACAACAATACTTTCATACCAATAAAACGAACGTACTTCCTACAGATAAGCGTCAAGAATTGAATTAAATTTTTGAGAAGTATATTCATAAGAATATAATAAATAAACTTATAATATGAGATGTTGAGATCCAGAGTAGACAAACCCTCACTTTTCGTAAAACTGAGGTAGGCGTCATTTACAACTCTCACCAACTGGATTTTACAATTCAAACAAACCCACAGGCTAAGCTTCAAAAGAATAAAGTTCAATAATATAAAAATAAATATAATAAAAAATAAATATTAAGCTTTATATATTTCATAAATTTCATCAGTTTTTTTTATGAAAATTAAATTATAAATTTATTATGTTGAAGCAGATGAAATTCACTATTTGAAAAGCAATATATCCTGAAGAGAGATCAGCGACAAGGATTAGAATATGATGTTTTGTTTTGGAAGTCTGCTTTCTTTATTGTTGTTAGTAATGGATTTAATTCTGCACCTGCTATTTGCAATTTACCTTTTGAGGAAACTTATTTCTAAATTTGGTATTAATAACCAAATTTTTTAAGACTTATGCGATCATTACCTAAGAACTTACCCGAACGAATTAATGAAATGTCTAAGAATTTTTAATCAGTGGAGTTTGGATAACGAAACGATATTATTTCACATGAAATCACTTGTCTAAATTGGAAACAACCTCTACCACATTTTTCACTAGTTTATAAAAAAAAAATATTTTTTAAAATTTCTAATTTACCTAACTATTTTCGGTATGCCAATTATTTTTAGCAATTCTGTTACATTACTGTTTTTCAATTTCCTTGCATCACATCAACAGAATTGAAAGTATTAAACATTTCTTTCTGTGAATACGAATTTACGAGGCATATAACAAATCTTTCTTTCGAGGCATATAACAGATCTTTTTAACGAGGCATATAACAGATATTTCTTTTTCTGAATACGAAATACGAGGCATTTAGAATTCTTTCTCTGAACTCTCATAAATTATTTCAATTTGTGTGATAAAGCATACAGGGTGTCCACTAAAGTCTTTCTACCCCACATGAACCTGAGAACAGCGACAACTATCGCCACAAACTTGGTGTCTGGGTATAGTAAAGTGACCGTGCGCCATTCGGTGAGATAGGTTACAGCGCCACCTGGCGGAAAACAGCGGAGTTAGCGTTCCTATCTCGAAAACGGTACAAGATACGGGAAAAAAGTCAATTACAAAATTGTAGAGCGTCTTCGATTTAGTACGAAAAGACACCTTGTGAACATTAATAGGAAGGACAGAACGATTAAAATGCACATTTGTTTGTTCTCAATTTCCGAAACTGTGACGTCTCAAAACGGGTTAAAAAAAGAAAAAAAAAAGCAACTACTTATCACAAGGTACGTTAATTTTTTGTGTTCAAACTGCTCTCCATCATCCACAACAAAGATTTGGGCTCTTGTTTGGATTTCAGTCCACGCTTTTTAGCATATCAGTTGGTCCGCTATCACAGCTACTGTAATACATCATCGAAAGTCCTGCAATGTTAATAGTGTCATTTTTTGCCCGAAAAATAATTTTTTCTCCTTCTGTTCATGTCTTGTGACATCACAATTTCGGAAAATGCGAACAAACATATGTGCATTTTAAGCGTTCTGCTCTTCGTATTAATGTGCAGAAGGTGCCTTTTCGAACTAAATCGAAGACGCTCTACGATTTTGTAATTGATTTTTTCCCTCTACTTTGCACCGTTTTCGAGATAGGAACGCTAACTCCGTTGTTTGCCGCCAGGTGGCGCTGTAACCGACCTCGCAGTGAAACGCATGGGTCACCGTTCTCAGGGTTGCCATATTGGCCTTTTTAAGGTCAAATTATGGAAATTTGGTCTTTTTTCAAAGTCCTTGGTCTTAGGAATTTTTATTTGGCCTTAATTTCATTTTTGGCCTTTTTTGGCTTTATTTTCGTTAATGACTTTTAGAACAATTTTAAATTATTTTTTCTATTGTTTTTTTAACAAATTTTAGATATTACACATTTCAAATGATATATAATGAGCTGTCAAACGAAATAGCTCCTGAATGGAACAAGGGTGTTTTAAATTTCTTTCACTTAAATTTCAGTTTAATAATAGAGCATTGTACATATGCCTATCAAATGGGATTCGTTTTCATGAAGGATAGCTTTTTTTCTAATAGCAAATGACGTTTCCAATCAATTTGTCAAATTTGGCCTTTTTTGGCCTTATTTTTTAAGAAGGTTTGGCCTTATTTTGCTATTTTGATCTGGCAACCCTGACCGTTCTCAAGTTATGTGGGGTAGAAGGACTTTACTGGACACTCTGTATTTATTGCAGCGTAAGCACATCAAGTATGTACATATAACTTAATTTAATTTAAAATGTAGTGTTATCTCTAAAAAGAATAATAACTTACTGTATGCGACAGCATAAGTATTAAAATAATACAGATAAAAGAATAATCAAAAATAAAATTTAGTGGATATCATCCGAAAGGAAAAATAAACGTAACGAGGGATACAGTTTTCAATAAAAACCGTCTACAATAACTCCATGATATAATTTTCAATTTGTGTTTATGTTGCGGAATTACTGGAAGCTTAATTTCGTATTTACCGTCTGGATTTGCTCGGAAGATTTTAATAAGCTGTCCAGAAAATATAGCATACTTTGCTTTGAAACAATCAACAATTTTTCTGTTTTAGTTAACAACATCAGGTAAATTTAGTTAATTTACGATTCTGCAGAGAAGTTAAACAAATACATTAAAATATTCACATGACTTTTCCATAAAGATGTGATTTAGAATATAAGTTATTATTCACGAATCAAGCATATAAAATGGAATGATATGATTCTTCTACCGTAACTGTTATCATATAGTAGGCATTTAAAATTCAAATGAGCCAGTTATTTCAGTGTCAGTTTACTATCTCTATAGTTGTGAAAATACATGCTTAGAATGACTCGTATAATTTTTGGAGGCTGCCGCCATTTCGCATAGAAATCCAGCACTTAATCTCTTTCTGGGAATAGAACTATTCCCTAAAGTAGCTAACAAGAGCACATCGCCTGCTCGATAATTACAGGAAGAATTCAAACTACCTTAGCATAGTACTAAAACTTTCCATTCTAAAGTAGAGCATATGACATAATTTTCTAACTAAGGGAAGTGAACATTTGGTGCCAGTTAAGTTCGATAGTTTGGAGTTTCCAGCTTTAAAATGTGCCCGTTTTGGTTCAATAATATATTCAAAAGAAGTGAGAAAGTAAACATTTGGTATATGTTATATCCTTATTTTGATGATTCTTTTGGTTTAGGGTAAATATCAATAAGATGGTTCTCAGTTTTTCGAACTATGTTGAACCAAGAAAACTCCATTTGAAAATGTAAATAAACGCTTCTAAAAGATTTAATGGGACAGAATCTGTCAGTTCGCACGCGAGAGATTGAAGGTGATCATCATTCCATAAAACTACAGAGTAGAGGAAAATAAAAAGACTGAATGTCCGAGCTGCAAAAATAGAATTGTAATAGAATAAAATTTAAAATAGCATAGAACAAAGAGAGAGAGAGAGAGACAGAATCTAGAATAGTATTGAATAGAATTTAGAACAAAATATAAGTAATATTAATTTAGAACGAACTGACATTAATTAAAACACAATGGTAATTCATAATTCGGTTCGCAAGAATATTCCTAAAAAAGAACATAGAATGGAATTTAAAAATCGTATAATAGAATTTAGAATAAAATATAATAGTATTTAGAAAAAAACCCTTAAAAACAGCAATTTAGAACTAACATAGCATATACAAGAACAAAGATAACCACAAGTCATGAATATAAAATGCATGTAAGAGAAAAATATCTTCCGACTACTAAGTTCGTTACATACGCACTTGAAACTCTTAAATGCATTTTTAAGTTTAAGAAACGCGGACATGTCCCTACAAATAGTTTTGAACGATATTTTAGCTGATTCATTTGGCTCTTTTAGATGACAATTCATAGTATGCATTCACTCACAAACACATTGACATGTATTTCCAATTTACAGTTAAAACAATATAAGTACAATATAAAAAGTCCATGTTCAGTAATAAAATAAATTAAGCATTTCAAATTCATAAATGAAGAATTGGGGATCTACAAGTCCCTGATATCAATGGATTTGTCCAGTATTCCTGCCATTTGGTTGATTTGAAACGAAATGGTAAGAATGAGATCTATTTACGTGGGTCAGTCAAAAAGTTAGTTGCACTGCTTGAGAAAACAAAACAGGATCGAAATTTTACAGTAATGGTACATGTGCACTGAAGTGCTATACGAAAGCTACTTTTAGATTTAATTACTTCATTTATTTAGACATTTGTTTGAGGCATGGCACAAGTTTTTCTATGTCCTCTGCGAAGAATTCTCCAATAAACATTTTTAGTTCACAGCTTTCCCCTCGTCACCCGAATGATATCGTCGCTTTGAAAGTTTTTGTTTCATGGAACCAAAAACATTAAAGACACAAGGTGCAAGATCTGGGCTGTAAGATGGGTGTTGATCCCACATTTCCGTCCTAAACTTTCTTAGAAGGTTCTTAGTTAGTTTTCTCGCATGCGAAATGAAACCAATTCAAGCATATTAAGAATAGACTATTTTTTTCTTAATATGTCTGAATTGGTTTCATTCCCCTACAAGAAATTCCTGTCTCTGCCTCTTCCGAATATAGGTGGCACCAGGGGGACTAGTGTTTACTTTAATAACTACTTCTTGTTAGTGTGGGTTAGTGGTCACATAAAGGTTTTTTTCTCATCTTTCAATTTTGATCATAGGGTAACTTTTTTATTTATGAAAGCTTATTAATAGAGCGTGATGGCTAATATTTTTAATCATCTTATTAGCATTTTGATGTTTGCGTTATTTCCTTTTTATTTTTATTATTTGCTTTTATGTTCTTTTCTCATTGGTCCTTTGTTCGGGAAGTTCGGGCTATGAGAAGCTATGTTTGGCGTAATGCTAGCTTCTTACAGAAAATTTCCCAAATATTATTTTGAATCCATTTCGAACAGTTCTTAGCCCTTGAAAGAGTGGACTAGAATGGATTCCTTGTTTTGTTTTTAGTTGTATTCGATTCACTCTGAGTTTATTTTTATTTCTCTCTTTCTTTATTTTTGGCTATCTCTGTATGATCCTGATGTCCATTTACGAACATGTTGCACCAATTTGATCTAGGTTGAAGCCATATTGAATTTTCACCATATACTTTGTGCAACTTCCGGTAAATTTCAGTGCAATTACGCCCTTTTTTTCCCCAAAAACTGAATCCCTGCACATATTTTCAATTTAGACGCCACTTGCAGCTGTCGAAACATGTTCCCGACTGATTAAACAAACTAAAACTGGCTCAGTCTAAGCCGCAGATAAATGTCTGCAGTGTTGCTACAAATTTCAACAAAATATCATTTTACCAAGATTTTTGACGAAGAGCAACTAACTTTTTTGACTGACCTATGTAATATTTAATTGCAAGTTGTGCTGAGACGCCATGTTCTTCCTCCTGAAAGAAGATATCAGAATTGTCTCGACTCCTCTTCCAACAAGTGACGTAACTGGACGCTTGAACTTTTCCACCAATCCAGAGCAGGCATCTTCAGCCAGGACTCTTTGCATATTATTCGAGAATTGGTGGGAAAATAATCCAAAGACAAATAATATGTGCAAATGAACATTCGAACTCTCTTGAATGTGAAATTATGTATATAATCAACCTTTTTTTAATATGTGTATTTTTAAAGAACCTTTATCATCATGTAAATAACCATTGCTTTGTTATAGTTGAGTGGCAACAGTTTGTTTACTCTGGTGCGGGGAGAATGTAAATAAGCAGAGGCGAGTTCTCCACCATCAATAAAAGACGTGTTCGTTTCAGTGGCTTTCCCTTCCTTTGCATTGGATATGGATTTAATAATTATATTACAGAAAGCGGATAACCCAGCTCTCAAGAGCGCTCCCGACCCGTGGAAACTGAGGTAGGCGTGATTTATTTAATTTGTTGATTTTACGTCTAAACTATTGTGACAAGAATGAAATTGACCTTGCGCGTTTAACGTGTGTCACGCATGAATGAATCGATCCCATTTAATTGCTCATTATTTAATTTATGATTTTCTTTCTTCATTTTAAACACAATGTCTGTGTGAGCAGAACTGTCTGACACTATATAGCTTATTTAATCTTTATATGTAGCATGTCTGTGTGCGAATTAAGAAAAACAAAATTTTAACCTGTTCTGTTTCTGTACAGTTGATTATTACATATAAAATTTCTACTCGACAAACACCTTTTGTCCTTGAATGCGTTTTCACAAATTTTTCAGTACGAAAAGTGAAGCTGGAATCCGTTTCAATCTAAGAGTACATAATGCTTTGATGAAATGTATTGTTACAAAAATCTTTCTGTGGGTTTATGGTGTAAACAGTCCAGCATGCAGGGTAATGGAGAATGAAGGTTTATTCACAAATGTGCGGGAAAACACGTAACACAGGTACAGGAAACAATAGTTCTTGCACAGATTAGCAATGTAAACAGACAACAATTCACAGGTATTAACAGTTCAGGACTTTGAGATTTAGCAACACAATCAGCAAATCACTAATAACTATAATAATTCAGTAGCGCTCAGCTCACCAGCTTTCTAGCTCGCACTGCAGACGAAACTCCAAAGAAGTTCCAGTCGATCAACACACACTGCTACCTGATCCAAGACCGGTACTTATATACTCTCCCCGACAGGCCTGACGTCACATGGAGTTTTCTCGTACATTCAAGCGTATTTTCTTTCCGAATAGAGATATCGAGAAAACGGTCTCATATTCTGGAATCATCAATTTGTTGCCAAGGACGCCAAATTTGTCGCCAAGGTTAGGAGTCCAGGCCTGGCTGCTGCCAGTCATCCCATACTTACCCCTGTAAAACTCTCTTCCCAACCATAAGACTTACATTGCTGGGAAGCGACTTTCCATGTTTGTAACAGTATGTAAAGAAGTGATTTAAAAATATGAATATGCGTATTATTTAAAATTTAGTAAGCCTAGCTATTTCGAGACAGAAATGACAATTATCTTAAATGTAATCTATTAATACTTCTTAATTTTAAATTTTAAATTAAAAGAGGAAAAATAAACGTGACCGAAATATAAGAATTATTAACAAATTCCTCGATTTTTATTTTTACTTTTATTTTCTTTCATACTTCTAAGCTTACTCAAATGAATCATGGCATGTGAGAATGAAACATAAATTTTAGTCATTGTACTTTATCGGGATTTTTACTGAAATATAATTGGAAGTAAATTTAATAAATTTTTGATTGCTACAAAATGATTTTTATTATAACAGCAATTCTTAAAACAACAAATAACATCAATCTTAAACTGTGTAGTGAATCATATTTGCATCATTACTATAGTTATTATTTTCAAATAATCTTTAATAATTTATAAGCAAAATTATTTAAATGCCGAGTTTTCGCTGTGTTCTAACATCACTCTTTCCAATTTTGATTAAAAGAAGGATATTTTAATTGAATTGAATCAAAAGATCACTGAAAAAATAAATATTTTAATTAAACTATTCATATTTTCAATTAATTAATTTTGATTTAAAATTTATCTTCGATACTAATTTTTCATTTTATTGATAATTAAAAATACAATTATTTATTTATTGCATTTTTGACTCACTGAAGGTCATTAAGGTTAGAAAAAAATGAAGATAAGTTAATTTAATTAATATTTTTCAATTCATTAGTTCTGATAAAAATCGTAGCTTCAGATTTAATCTTTTTTATTATTTTACACTCATTTATACTACAGACTATATATTTTACAATCATAAATTACTTTTATTGAAGAATATAAAACCCCCACGCAATGTGGACTTAAATATCTAGTTAACTTCAAGCTAACGTTCATTGTACTAAAATACCAAAATTCTGTTTTGTTAGGGTGCTCTAAGTGTAAAGTTTCTTTTGTCTATTTAAGGAAGGAAAAGTTTGCAGGCAATTAAATTAACGCTTCTAAGTCTATAAGCCTAACATTCCTAAGTCTATAAGCCTAAAAATGAGAACTTACAACACAAGTCTGGAAAATGACAGCTGTTTGTTGATGGAAGACACTATCCAGTCAAAAACTCGCAAGTAAAGAAACTGAACCCATGCGTCTCTCTTCAGCGAAACGTCTTCGACCGTTGGTCCTTTGGAGATGACAGAACACAGCTGGTCATTGTCAACACTTAAGTTCTTTGCGGCTGAAATTGACGTGAAAGAAAACAGTGGAGAATGACGTTGTTAATTAATCATGCTATCGTATGTATGATGTTATTAATTAATTAGTTAAACTAATTAATTTCAAAATCAAATTTAATTCAATTCAATTAAAGTCAATTGGATTCTTTCACGTGTAGTACAAAAAGTGAGATATGATATTATACTAATTAAGTATCCGCCATGTCAAAAAGACATGCGGTATTTGATATTGACTATCAGTTTAGGAATTAATTAAGTTTAAGGTGGTATTTTGCATGGTTTACTATGTTTAGGAAGTAACAGTAATTGAAAAATCAAGGCGAAATCATTAATGAGTTGGAGGGCAATTTTCAGAAGGTACATCTATAATATAAAACAGAAAATACATGTATCTGTCGGTTACAAGAACTCCTCCTAAATGGTGAACGGTAGCGCCATGAAATTTGCACACGACCTTCTAGAGCACATTTCGAGCTCAACTGTGCTATTTTCAACTTCCAGAACTAATTAGTTCTTAAAACATTTAAATAATTAACGAAAATTAAGCTATTTTTAGACGTTTTTCGTTAATAACTTCTGAAATACTTATGGTGCGAAAATTATTTTTACATCACCTAAAAGAGCAAAAAAGTATCTTTTTAATGATACCAATTTAATTGCTGTACAAAGTTTTCTCTGACTGTAATTAAGGTTACAAAATTTATTTTAAACTCAAATTCTATTGTTATAAAATCAAATGTATTGTTTCATCAAATCTTTTATTCACGTGTTTTTACCACTGTCGAAACTAATAAAATATTGTTTTCTTTGGTCTTCTTACTCTCGCTGTTATTTTGTAGCACGCATTTAACTTCCGTTTTTATTTCGTAGCTTTTAACATGCAATGAAACATCCAACGACGTTAGTTTAGTTTGAAATAAACATTCTTTTTCGGATTTTCTCGCATTTTCATTCAAACCGTACTGTTATAAGGTGATAAAAAGGCTATATTTGAAAGTTTTTATTCAACAAGAAAGGATTCAAAGAAGATTTACGTTTGTTGGGGAAAGTTAGTGACAATATTTGCAGGGGCAAAAAAGAAAAGGAAAACAGGAGGACGTTATATGAAAAAATATGGATACCGAGCAACGCCGGGTTTTCAGCTAGTCTTATATATAACAAAGCAAAGGAGCTATACAAAAACAAGAAGTAACGCATAAAAATAATTAGCTCAATGGCCAATAAAATGCAAAAAATGGCAAAAAAGGAAAACAAATTTAAACATCATATATACATACAGGGTGATTCAGAAATCCGCATCAACTTCAAGAATCTAATTGGCAAATGAATAAAGAGATAAAGACGTCATTTGCACAGAAAGAATGGAAATGAAACTGTATTCTTACTCAGGAATGGCGCTAGAATTTGCCCGACGGGGGAGCCAATTTGCCCGACAGGGGGGGGGGGCCGATCTCCCCGAAGGGGGGGGGGCTAGGGTAATAGAAAGGGGGGAAAATTTTTCCAGATTATTATTTATCAACTACAGTTGAATATCCTGTACAAAAATTTTCCCCGACGGGATAAAACATTTTTCCCCGACGGGGGCCCTGTCCCCCCCCGTCCCCCTCTGGCGCCACCCCTGTTTTTACTGTCACGAAATTAGAACTAATTAACAGCTTATCATACAAGTTAAATAAGTGGTGGCGGACCAAAGACACGTGGTCAGACATTGACCATGAATGCATTTTAAATGATCCACGCGTTAACTTTTATAAACTTATTTTTTATATCATAAAAGAGAGATCAGACAGAAGAAAATATCAAAAAATTAAAAGTATAAATATCTAATGTCGAATTTATAAAAAATATTTTCAATTGGACATTGGCAAACTGATTTTGATCACTGCACCTGTGTATGATTCATGACAGTCGGACATAAAATATTTTTAGGGGACTTCAAAAGTGAGAAAATAAGTTCAACTGTCAAATTTTTCTGTTAACAAATTTTCTGTGCTTTCATATTATTGGTACCCTCCCCTCCCTTTACAAGTGACGCCATTGTCCTTATGACCCACGGGATAGTATTAAAAAATAAAGAACAAAATATGACCCACTTCTCCAAAAGGTTCGCCGTTACTGTTTTAAATCATTAGGTGGTTCTGTGGTTGTAAGACCTATGAGTCACAATGAATAAGACATGAAGTGTAGTAACGGCTTGTGAATATTTACTATGTCGTCCTCTATTCAGCAGTTATCCTGTGAGACGAAGAACCACACTTTTCACAGCATTTATTACTATTTTTGATGATATGACAGTAGACGAGCGAGAGAAACGTTGATTAATAGCGTAGAAAGTGTACTCCCTCGCCTGTCTGCTGAGCTTCTCAATGGCAGATGACACAATAGACATTTGTAAGCCATTATTTCTCCACATTTTATCCTATGCAAAGCATCACTATGACAACTTTAGAATAATCTAATGACTAGAATTTTAAATTATGCAACCGATAAATTCTGATTTCCCGGCAAAAAAA
>BGPR01007218.1:4098-41313 GCA_013235015.1 Araneus ventricosus | reverse complement strand
ATAGTTAGCTGTACAATTATTTGGTACATGAGTGACCTAGTTTAAATTTGGAATTTATGGTGATTTTGCAGACGGAAAAAAGAACTTGACAGCAGACCGTTTGACGTTAGATGACATGCGCTGGACGTTTAACGTAATTGTGAAGTCACTTGAATTGATTCCACTGGTGTTAGATATTCAATAAAAAAATTTTAAAAATCATCAAAAAGCCATAGTTAGCTGTACAATGTTTGGTACGTGAGTGACCTAGTTCAAATTTGGAATTTATGGTGATTTTGCAGACGCAAAAAAGAACTTGACAGCGGACCGTTAGACGCTAGATGACATACGCTGGACGTTTAAAGTAATTGTGAGGTCATTTCAATTGAGTCCACTGGTGTTAGATTTTCAATGAAAAAATTTTTAAAAATCATCAAAAAGCCATAGTTAGCTGTAAAATATTCGGTACGTGAGTGACCGGAAAAATTGTGGTCACAGAAGACATTTTAAATAGCTAGAGATCCGGAATCGCCACTAGAAACTAAATAGATTAACCATTCAAGAGATTTAATTAGCATGCAAACGACTTTTATTATTTGCCCTCAATAATTTATTCGATAAAATACATAACATATGCGATTTCAGTTATATACCTTTCTATAAATTGAAAATCTCTGTCACAATGTAATACAAGCTTTTCATTCGCGCTGATATTATAGTACAAATTGTTCAATTGTTTATATCTCTCTACGGAACATTTAACTGAAAGAATGAATATTAAAAAATGTTTTACCTGATGATATAAGATATGGATTGTTTGCTGTGGCGGTAGATCCTTTCATAGTATATGTGACGTCACCTAAAAGCAAGATGGCTGACAGAATTCTGAGAACAACCAAAATTTCCTGAAATCAGATAAAACATTCGCTGTTAGTTTATCTTGTTAGAATGAGAAAATAAAGAATAAAAATAAGAGAGTTTTTCAAAAACAAACTTTTATTAATGAATTAAAAAGTAGAAAACAATTTTTTATCAGAAATATGCAGGTTGAAACAAAATCGTAAAAATATGAGGCGCAGATAAAAACACTCTAAGTAATAATCGCATTTATAATATTTTTTAAATTTTTAATGAATGTTAAGGAATTTCCTTTCGTATGATACTCATTGAGGGCTAATTTCTTTACAGTACTGGTTACAGTGCCTCACGGCTTTGCGATTTTTGATAAAAAATAATTTTCTACTTTTTAGTAAAGAAAGCCTTTCCTCTTAAAAATAACTCTAGTTTTTATTATTTTCTGAGTTTTATTCTTTAATATATTTCATTATTTAGTATCGATAATTGCCTGCTTACAATCCCTATTCATAGTTTTATTTTAACACATTTAAAATTATAATTAAATAAACGGTTTAATTCA
Organism: Araneus ventricosus; assembly: GCA_013235015.1. Classification (NCBI taxonomy): domain Eukaryota; kingdom Metazoa; phylum Arthropoda; class Arachnida; order Araneae; family Araneidae; genus Araneus; species Araneus ventricosus. The sequence goes on along the minus strand of BGPR01007218.1, from coordinate 39,917 downwards.
AAATTAAGATAACATCAGTGTTGTTAATTTTAAAGCGCCTTTGGATCAATGGCGCCACTGGGTTACAGCCCAGTTAGACCATTGGATAAGACGTGTCTGGATAATGATTGCTCTAACATCTCTAGGAAGAATTGGTATGTTGCATGGACAATGATTGCTTTAACATCTCTAGGAAGAATTGGTATGTTGCATGGGCAATGATTGCTCTAACATCTCTAGGAAGCATTGGTAAGTTGCATGGGCAATGATTGCTCTAACATCTCTAGGAAGAATTGGAATTCAGGCTTCTTCTACAACTTAGGCATTTTTTGGATAAAAAATATGTTTTACTTACATGGCCCATTGAAATCATCACCGACATTGAAAAGAAAAACACGGTGACGGCTGAAGTCGGTTAAAAGCAGCAAGATTAAACTTTCACGCCATAATCTAATTAAAGTAAGCTAAATAACAACACTAATTTCATAATTTTATTCTTACCCGTAAAAGGGCAAGGAGACGCCAAAATTATACGAAGGAACAACTTATAGGGTAGCAAACAAAGAAAATTTCCTGAGGTACGAAACAGAGCAGTTATGTCAACCAGTATCTGCAGATGGCAGACTGATGAACTGTAGGCAAAATAAAGGGTTGCTATCTACCGACAGGCCTTAGAAACACTACCAGGTAGCACAACATGTTTCCCGATATTGTACATTTTCTTCAACTTGGTGGCATTCTAATACTCGGTTAACTGTTCTCGAGTTTTCGACGGTTTTAGGAACTGTTTTGTTTTCTTTTGAATTGTTATCTTGTCCATTGTAAAGTTTTTGTTAGATCTCTTGTGTGCTTCTGTGCTTTCGTGTAGTTTTTGTATTGCTTATTGTCTGTCGATTCTTGTTTGTAACTGTTTGATTTTAAGGGGACATACGACGATTAAACCTAGAATATTTTCAATTTTAGGAAAAAAATATTATTTCCCTGTCTTTTCTGAACAATTTAAAACAATCCGCGTTTAAAAATTTTCATAATTATGAAAGTTATGAAGGAAAATGTATCAGCTCTTCAACGTAAACACTGAAAATATCCATATCTTTAAAGCGCTATATCTCAAAATGTATTCTTTTTATATTGCGCGCACAATATCTCAAGAACTATTGAATAATGTTACATAAAATATTTACTGAAAATGTATTGTGCTATGTTCTACAAATTGAACCACAATTTTTGAACATATTTTCCCCAAACAAGTTTTCTTGGGGGGTAAGAAAAGTTGAAATTTTAACTATTTTTAACATTTTATTTTAAATTGGTATATAAAATAGAAATTAAATTTAAATGTTAATAAATTGTGGTTCATTTTCTTAAATTGACTGTTTGGATTACTCAGATGCCCAAAATATTGTGTTTAGATCATGAATTTAACCGTAACCATGCGCTTAAGGTGACTTTCTCTTTTTTCTCCAAAAATTATACCCATATTTATTACTCTCGCAAATAAATACATGCCAATATAAAGGTTCGAAAATGTGCGTACTATAAGAGAAAGAACAGATATTTTTCTAGAAAAAAATCGAGTTAGTGAATTGCATTGTTTCAAAGATATAATGTATCGAATTTGACAGTTCCCCCCATTTTTTCGAGGTTTAAGAGTCGTATGTCCCCTTAAATGTTATTGATTTTGATTTGGTTATCTTTATTTTTTGTATGTGTTTTGCGTTTTTAACGATCAATTTTTTGTGTTTTTGCTCTTTGAGTTTTTACTTTTTGCGCTTTTGCTCTTAATCTTTTTGTGTTTTGTGTTTTTAATGTTAATCTTTTTGTGTTTTTGCTCTTTGGGTTTTTGCGTTATGTGTTTTTGCTCTTAATCTTTTTGTGTTTTTAATGTTAAGTTTATGTGTTTTTGCTCTTTATCTTTTTTTGAGTTCATTGCTGTAAACATTGATTTTCAAATTGTTCTGCTCACCCCTTGTTTTATGTTGCCCCTCTGGCCTGTGGAAGGCCTTACACCCTCTTGGGTAGGCTGGGCCGGGGCGTATTGTAAATTAAATTAAATTAAAATTGTACAATATTATACAATATTGCAAATATTGTTCAATAACATACAATATTTTTGTGCTACTGGGGTAGGTGGCCCATTCTACCCGCAGGCCGATATTACCCGTCGTCCCCATAATTATCCTTATATTATCAGTACTTCTTCCAATAACTCGACAACAGTTGTCGCCAACTATTAATTTTGGCGAGAAAGCTGCCAAATGTGTACATGTGATCTAATTGCAGCATTCTCACGACATGAAAGCGAACCCCCCCAGAAAACACGAGGAAGTTTTTCACTTTAAAGAAGCGGTACTCGGAGGATTTGGTGCACATTCCGTCTATAGTCGAATTATCGGAAAAATGTGACATTTTTATTAAAGCTTTTGTTGCTTATAGTTTACATCGGGCCGCATAGATAATCTTCGGGAGCAGCCAGTTTAATATGCTTGAGCTACATTACTAATGTAAAATTCTTGATTTCATAAAACTGTTGTTCTGTTATTTATCTGAACCGCCAAATTTGGCGGTTTTTGTACTTACGTATTAACGCCAATTTGGCGGTTTTTGTACTTACGTATTAACGCCAATTTGGCGATTTTTAAGTGCCGCCAACGCCACCGCAGCTGCAGATTTGGCGGTTTTTAAGTGCCGCCAATTTGGCGGTTTTTGTACTTACGTATTAACGCCAATTTGGCGGTTTTTGTAAACAAGATTGCTCTTTATTTGCGCATTACCGCCAATCTGTAGCCTCGGTGGCGTTAATACGTAAGTACCAAGCTTTTGTTGCTTATAGTTTACATCGGGCCGCATAGACAATCTTCGGTAGCAGCCAATTTAATATGCTTGAGCTACATTACTAATGTCAAATTCTTGATTTCATAAAACTGTTGTTCTGCTATTTATCTGAACATATATATAAGAAAACAAAATAATTTTGTTCCCAAATGAATTACTTCCAGAATTCAATTCGAATTAAAACTTTGATTATCTTTTACGTCGCTTTGGTAAAGAATGCTTAGGGCTTTACATCTTTGTCACAATGATTTAAATAAAACTACGTTTTTATTTAAGAAATAGGTGGAAAACTAATTAAAAGTGAAAATTAATTGTGCATTCGCTGTGAAATGAACAGAACAGCCATAAATCTTTTCGACAGGCAAATGCTGAATATGTCTCAGTTCTGTAAACAAGGGGTTTTAAATGAGTTTTAATTTTAATTAAATTACGATGAACGAACTTTTGCAATTTGGATTAGATGCCAGTGGAATTTGACCTCTTTAGAATTTCTGATTATCTGGTTTAAGAATTGAAATTTTTTGTTGTAAAATGTCAAAGTTAAACAAGATGTCAGTTTGAAGTGTTCATGATTTTTTAAAATTTGGTGAAGAACAACGAAATTATATTTGCGCTCATCTTATTAAAAACAATTATAAGTGCAAATTTGTTAGGATTATCCAAACCGAGTGATATTAAATATAATAAAATCGATAAGTTTTAGGTTTAAAGGAAGAATTTTCACGAAATTGTTTGATGCAGATAAATTCTGCTATACTGATATTTAAAGCAAAATCAGTTTTTTTTTTATCAATACGGAAAAACGAATTAGATATTTGATTTATAGAATTGTGGCTCTATTATTCAGATTGTATTTAAATTGTCTAAATTAAAAAACGATAGCTTGGAAACAAAAATAATCAGTAATTTTCTCCCAACGAATTTCTCGCATGCTTACACAAAGCGGGCCTTTTTGTGTTTAGATTCGTTGTGTATTGATGAGAATCAAATATGCATTTCTGCTCTCTTCTTATTCACCGATTGGGTTGAATACAGATAAATTCTGCTATGCTGATATTTAAAGCGAAATCAGTTTTTTAAAATCAATCAAGTCTTTGCAGAAAAACGAATTAGATATTTGAATTATAGAATTGTGATTCTATTAGTCAGATTGTATTTGAATTATCTGAATTAAAAAACGGTAGCTTGAAATAAAAATAATCAGTAATTTTCTCCCGACGAATTTCTCGCATGCTTACACAAAGCGGGACATTTTGTGTTTAGATTCGTTGTGTACTGATGAAAATCATGTATTTTTGATTTCTTCTTATTGACCGATTGGGTTAGAATTATGATACAGATCTATAATTTTGGCATAAAAGCCACTTTCAGCATAGCATGAATAATCGTGGAGGCTTCTTTATCAAAAATAATATGTTTATTGGATGTCTTACACAGCACAAACATGTAAAACAAACGCATACACTTACATCACAAACGTTACATCACTAACTTATATCGAATTCCATGTTCAATCATAATTATTCTTCTCCGTTGCTAGGCAACGTTAACAAAAGACAAATATATCGTTGCCACACTATTCTTATAACCTTTAGAAAATAATTATGCCAAACGATATTTTTAATAATTTCTTTTTCAGCCAAACGATATTTTTAAATTAATTTCTTTTATGACCAACGATCTTTTTATCTAATTAATTTCCTTTCTTTAAATATTTTAATAATTCTACAAATATATATATTTTTTAATTCGTTACGAATAATACAACCACATCCCAAATTTCTTTCATCTAGACTTCTGTGTCTTTTTAGTTATTATGTTCGCATACACATGGGCAGAAAGTCTACCCGCTGGCGGATTTAGTCCAAAATCACACACAGAACTAAAATTTTGTTGTAAATATCATGCCTAGAAATTCTCTCATTGACTTGATGAGTTTTATAAGCACGAATAAACAGATAGATAGACAGTGAACTCTTTGAAGGATTTAGTCCAAAATCACACACAAAACTACAATTTTGTTGTAAATATCATGCCTAGAAATTCTCCCATCGACTTGATGAGTATTATAAGCACGAATAAACAGATAGATAGACAGTGAACTCGTTGAAGGATTAAGTCCAAAATCACACACAAAACTACAATTTTGCTGTAAATATCATGCCTAGAAATTTTCTCGTTGACTTGTTTTATAAACACGAATAAACTGATGGGTAGACAGTGAACTCGTTGAAGGATTTGGTCTAAGATACAGATCTACAGTTCTAGTTATAAAATCAGTTGTCAAATTTAATCTACCTAACTTAGTACGTTTCTTATTTATCTTGTATTCTTATTTATCTCTTACGTATCTTATTTATCTAATCCACACGGGCAGACTTCCAGGAGACGGATTTCGTCTAAAATCTGATAGATTTCTGCAATTTTGATGTAAAATCTGCATACTAAATTATATCCTTCTAGCTTCTCCGGTTTTTACATTATCATGCTGTTCACAGACAAATCGACAGAGAGGTTAATGTTAATAATGGTTTTGTTGTTAAAAATGTTAAAATGTTAAAAATGGTTTTATTTTTTACACTCAGGGGGATTCTTAAAGCGTAGAGATTCATCAAAATCTTGATCTAGAACTTGTTGACAGTTGTGACCATTTCTTTTTCTGTATACTTCGTGTATAAGAAAGTAGGAATATGTACTGTGGGAAATGAAATAGAATTTGTTATTTTTATCTAAGGAAATCAAAATAAGAAATCCAAATTAGTCTTAGGCTAAAGTTTCTTATCATTCTCTTCAGGAATATGTACTGTGGGAAACTATATAGAATTTTTTGTTTTTATGTAAGGAAATCAAAATAAGAAATACAAATTAGTCTTAGGATAAAGTTTTTTATCATTTTCTTCCGAGCATTGCGAAAAAATTTAAATAGATTCGTCAGATTAAAACAATTTGTTTCTAATTTACATGAAAGCCAGGGGACACATTATTATGCTTCATGTATTAAACGGCGGGCAGCCTCCGACCTCATCAGAGGAGGTATTGCTGAGAAGAAGAAGAGTATGCGATGGAGAGCAAGTCACGGGGAAATATTAGGTTTGTAATCGATACGACTGTGTTGACGGCTCCTAACTTATCAAAACAGATTCGTCTGTCATCCTGGGATGCCTTTTCATGATGGACGAATAATATTTATTTCCATTAAATGATTATATATATTTTATCATTAATTGGATTCTTCCTTTCATATAGATTTACAAAATTACCATTTGAATTGCGCTCGAATTGTACGAACATTTTATATATTTCTTACCTCCTCAGTGAAAGAAAGGACACGAAGTGACTGGTAGACACTCTTGTATCCCGCAATCAGATCGGAGACGTTTTTCGTCGCTTTCATGGGCAGGTACCTCATGGCTGACAGTTTGTCCAGACCGAATTCCGCCAGTCTCTTCTCATTTTTCAGTCCATCGAAGACGTAGAATAGGATGTGGAAGTTGCTCTCATTCCTAAAAGACAACAAAAGGACCAAAGTAAGATGTAATACGAGTGTAAAGTGTATCCATAACCGGATTGGGTGGAGGGGGTAAAGTGTATACCATAACCGGATTGGGGGGAGAGGGTAAAGTGTATACCATAACCGGATTGGGGGAGGGGGTAAAGTACCGGATTGGATCCACCCCAACCTGCCGTTTCTGTCTGGATGACCGAGCTACCGCGATATCCAGATTGCGGAAATTGCGACCTACTATTTGAAATGCATGTATACACTTGAAAGCCGAACGGTCCGCGAAAAGTTCGGAGAAATTATTTTCACGATGAACCAACAGAAAATCGTGGGAAAGAAGCAAACCCACTTGGAACCATTAATCATCGCTTGTTAATCGCCAACAAAAGGGAAAAGCGCTTTGGAATACGCCCTGGCTTTCCCATTTGACCTTGCTGGTTCGAAGGAGGTTCGCAGGGAACTACGAAGTACACTCGAACATGTCCAAACGTGAACTACGAATCCCTTTGAGTTCGCTGAAAAATCGACAGGATTTGGACAAGACCCCGTCCACTCCTGAGAAACAGTTGCTAGCCAACCGTTCGTTTTGCAAGTGTATACCCATCTTAATGATCATCATCGCTCCCGGCACAGACCTTTCCCGTAGAAGGTATGCTCCGTCATCGGAGATGTGCCTAACACAACCGCACGCCATTGCTACACCTCAGGAGAAGCGAAAACCCGTTTACTTAGGCCCGGTGCACACATGCGATTTGTGTCTCAGAAATAATTTGAGGCAAAATGCCGGAGAAGCAATAAACGGTTTGAACTACTGAGACAACAGTTAGGCATTTTACACAGACCTCCCGCAGAGCAAGAGTGTCGCCTATGAGTTCTCCGACACATTTGCTTAGTATTTTCTCCTCGAGCCGTAAAAATTCCGGACAAGCCGTTAACTACACTCTTGGTCTGAGCTAGAGAAACATGTGCACTACCCAACTATTTTCACCTTACTTGAAGCCGGTTATTGCTTCCCCGGCATTCTGCCGTACATGATTTCTCCAACACAAATCGCATGTTTGTACCAGGCATTATTCCCGAATTCTCATCCACATACTCGGGGCGTCTCCTGGAGTGGTAAGGAGTGCATAACATTTACAGCTGTTTAATCTACGAGTAGATGTAACTGGAGTTATGAAAGTGGCGTCTACACATACGAGAGTGAGTGATTGCTGAACAGTCAGGCTACCCGCAGCGCCCCTAACAGCGATATGCGGAACGTAGCAATAACCAGATAGCAATTTTAGTTTGAAGCAAACTTGCAACAAATTTGACATGACAAGAGTGCAAGCTTGAAACAAGTTTGACATGACAAGAATGCAAGTTTGCAACAAGTTTGAAACAAGTTAACGCAAGCTTCGAAGTCACCATGGGACGAACTTGCAGCAAGCTTGTAATGCAAGGAGGTGGCGCTATTTGTCACGGCGAACTTGCCACAAGTTCGCTTCAAGTTTGACGCGCCAAATTTGCTATGACAAGGTAATATCAAGTCAAAATCAAACTTGCTACAAACTTACGTGCTATCTGTGTACTATCTAGGAAACTTTTGGAGATATGGCGGAAAATTCGTCGAGAAAGTTATTGAGCTTCATGGAGTGGTAAGGGGTGTATAACATTTACAGCTGTTTAATCTACGAGTAGATGTAACTGGAGTTATGAAAGTGGTGTCTACACATACGAGAGTGAGTGACTGCTGAACAGCCGGACTACACGCAGCGCCCCCTAGCAGCGGTATGCGGAACGTAGCAATACCATCTAGGAAACTTTTGGAGATATGGTGGGAAATTCGTCGAGAAAGTTATTGAGCGTTATCGATGTCAGTGAAACTCCGTGCGCATAAACTGTTACTGGCGTTAAAACTGTTGTTTTAGTATATTCTGCAGATTAGAAGTTACCGACATGAAACTTTTTTAATTAAAGACTAAATTACTTGAATTTTATCGAACAAATTAAAAAATGAAACTACATTAGAGTCGCGGTTATCCGAGTTAATGTGGACCAAGCTCACTTCGGATAAGCGAAAAATTCGGTTAAACGGGATTTACATAAATGGTCAGAAATTAAAGGGATGGAGTATGCATTTACTCACAATATATAATTTTTATGGAATACTTCCAGCCCTTATGATATGCACTGCCAGTGCTTGCAGTATGAAAACAGGGAATGAAATTGTTCATTGTTAACTCTTTAATCTCGAGGCCACTTTTCTCTTCTAGCTCCTTTAAAACCGGGCCTTTTTGGGAGAATACGACATCAATTGGACTCTCCCAATCTGTGTGGTCATTTACCCCACCCCTGCTATAACCTTCCCTTAAGGCGCACGGAATTGGGTTGTGGTTGGCAAGGATAATTGGACCCCCTACCGATCTTAGAACCTCACCTCCCCTCAAAAGACGCCAACCGCCTCAGACCGGCTTTCGCCGTTGTTGAGCGAAACTGTTAGACCGCCCTGGACCGCCTCGCTCGGTGTGAGAGGGTTAAATTGAAAGAGAGATAATCTACACCACTGGTAGAGTTTGACCTTTAGGACAAGAAACTGTCATTGTCAAAGAAGTGTAAGGTGGAGGTGAAAAAAACGAGTCATAAAACTCTGATTTTCTAATCAGAATGGGAAAAAAGTTTTTTTTGGTCACTCGGTTATTACGAAACTGGGTTATGCGGGACACGGATAATCGGGACTCTATTGTATTGATGAAATGCTAATACAAGAATATCACTTATTGTTGTGCACAGAACGAGTCCTAGAACTGAAAACAATAATTTTCTAAAGACTTGTCTGAAAAATTTTGGGCCATTTGACTCCGTGTTAACAGAAGAACGAAATAGCCGATCTCAAACGACAATTTTTTCGTTCTTCCAAATAAAAAGCTCTATTTTTTTAGAATTATTTTTGATAAAAGTCCTTAAAATGTGTGTTTTAAATTGTGTCTGTTTTAATATACTAACGATATGAGAAAAGATTACATTTTTGAATTCCAAATTGAAAATCTTCTGTGTGATTTTCTCACAGGTGAATACTAAACATACGCAAAAATTTTCTCATGTCATGCAGGCATGAAAAATCAATATCGACAAGTATATTGAAACTGCATCCCTTCTTGGACAAATTTAAAAAGCTTTTTTTCGTATTCATTCGCCTATTTTTTGACTTTTTAGTCGTACCCTTGACAGAAAATTTATCCATATTAGAACTCCGGTGGCGAGTGGTCTTCGAGGAAGTTCGCCATTCGAGTTCTCTTCCATTTTAATTGCGTTTTCTTTTAGTTTCTGATTGTTTTCTTTTATGTGTTTTAATTATTTTAATTATTAGAGCAAGGTTTTTATTGTTGTTTAATTCTATAGCGAATTGTTGGTTAAGTTTCGGACAGTATTGTTGATGCAATCACTGGATACTACTGCGTTGGACGTGCAAAAAGGTGTATTGTTATCGCTATTGTTTACCTCTTCTGTTTCTTCTATATTTTTCTCTTTTTTTGTATTCTATTATTTTTTGTTGTATTTTATTGGAAGTTGCTGCATATGCGCCATTCTGTCTTATACAAAAAGTTTAATTAATTTTTAATATCTTTTGTTAAATTATATTAATTATAACTGCTCATTATTTTACCATTTAAAGATTTAAGAAGCACTATTCCAACTACATTCTTTTCCCATTTGAAGTTCATGAAATATGATATAATCCAGATTTAGAATCCCAATTTCTCTCGATCAAATTCAACAAAAATAAATAATTAGAGGAGCAAGTCGTGAGAAATAATTTTTTCCCTTTGCCCTTTTAAAGGATTAAAGGCAGTTAAATCACTTTAATATACTTCAAAAGAACTAATTATATAACGAGGCGGCATCGCTTCTTTATTTTTTCCCAAAAACTTGGAATTAATGAATACATCGAAACATCCACGCTCTCAATTTAAAAACACACTTGAATTATAATTAATCCCTAATGTAAGAACCACCAAAACAGAGGTAATTCTCCCTTTAAAACCTTTAAAAAGCGATTTCTGCATTTTCTTTACTGTAGCATAGCTTTATAATTAGGTGTTTTAGGAGTTAAGAAGTTTATTTCGAATGAAGATAAAATAAAATTTCAGCCTTAAGATGCTTTATTTTATCTGTCCTTTGAATTGAACTTATTCGAATGCAGGATTCATAAACAGGAATTCCAAAAATTAATTAATAATTTAATACTTGAATGATTTAGTATTCTTGTCAGAATTGATTATTTAATGCAATCTAGAAGTGGTCGTTATCGAATAAGTATTAATTAATTTTTAGATCGGGAATCTTAGCGAAAAATAATTGAAAAATTAAAAAAAAAGACATTTATAATGGTTTTCATGTTTTTTATTCTGTGCAAAACTTAGTTTGATCGTTGCTTACAATGAAATGTACTTGTATGTCATCAAAAATATAATCAAATATAAAATATTTTTGGTAAAACCTTTAGGACATTTAGTCCCACGTTAAAACTATAAACTAACTAGCTTTAGGCATATTTATTAAATGTGCATTATCATTAAAAAATATTTACTTTTATAATATAGTCTTAGTTAATTTGTCAGTAATATGGCAGTGCACAATATTTTACAAGATTAAGACTTTATCATTTTTAATTTCCTCTAAAGAATTCTAAATGATTTCATATTTATTAACTTTTAAATTATTTAATTACAAACTATTGCAAAAGATCAATATAAATTATCATTTTTATTTATTCAAAAGCGATTACAAAAGATTTAATTATTTGTGAATACCATCGAAATTAATAAGTTTATTGCAAACGGTTTATATATTTATTTGTTTGATTTATTTCAGCTCTTAAGTGCACTGTGTAAAAAAATTGGAAAATTGAGTAACTTGTAGTTCTATAAAGAGTAGAACTCGCGTAAAATAAATCTATGACCTTCTCTATAAATGTCTGAGCAATTGCTATCGAGTAGTGTTCCTTAACATCAATACTATCGAAGCCAAGTCGATAGTATCGGGTTTTTGCAACTATCGACTGAAACAATTAATAGTATCGACGTTCTCACAACTATCGATACCATCAATAGTTTTCTCTCAGGCAATACTATCGGTAGGCAAAACTATCGACTGTAATTATTAATACTATCGATAGTTTCAAAACTATCGACTGAAACTATCGATAGTTTCTAAACTATAGACTTGAAAAACACCTATCGATAGTATCGCCGGGGAGAAAAACTATCGATAGTTTCAGTTTTGGGAAAATTATCGATTGCACTATCGATAGCTGAACGATAGATGTTTAAGGAATACTACTATCGAATGCTAATTACTTACACAAATCTCTGCTTTTAACAGCAGACATAAAATTACAATTAAATGTCTGATTTATCAGTATTAGCAAAATTAATGCTTTTCTTTTACCTAATTCACTGAGTCCTCTATCGCGGCTTCTTTTGCATTTCCAACCCCATCTTCGATTGAAAAAACGACTTGCTTCTGTACGCCATATTTCTCTTAAACTTTGTAAACGACTTTTTGGGGCAGCCTGTATAATCAAAGATATCTCAATTTCACAGACTGGGTAAAGTAACGCTTCTGATCTACCGTATAGTCCCGGATATGATTATATTGTATTTAAAAGTAACTGAAATATTTGAACTGAATTTGATATTTGAACCTTAAAATTCTATTAGCCGCTCTAGCTGCGGGTTCGCGGTCAGCGTGCACTTTGTTCAGCATTGCTCCTGCCACCTCGCTGCGTTTTGGCTTTAGCCACTACTTTTTCAGTATTAAATATTGGATGAAGATTAGTGGAACAGTCGGTTTATAAAACCATAATAGATTTCATATTTCTTTGTTGACAACAGCTTCCTTCAAAATTATAAAATCTTTGCACGACTTTCACACGAATTTCTGCATGAAAGTCTTCAGATCCATAAATACAGAATGATATAGCTCTAAATAAACAATTTCCATCACCTATACAATAGGTATTTTGCAATACTTTTGACACACCATTTTGATGGAACTGTTGGGATTATTGATGGAAACGAAAAGTCATCTCAAAATTAAAACGTTTGCTCCGAAACAAACTCATTCTCTCATTTAACAACGCTGCATTCTATAAAAGTTTTTTAACAACTAAATTTCTTGTTGCCAGTCTAATAAAAATAAATTTAGAAAAGAAACAAAATCGTTTGCTATTGATGTTAAGTTAAATTTTAACTAAAAACACATAGAAATATTTATAGACATATCTTAACAAAATCGTCTACAATTAAAAATAAATTAAACTTAATTAATAAGGAGATAATATCATTATTTATAATATGGAGATACTACAGAATTGCATAAAAAAAGGAAAAATACTATTTTAAACTTTCGAAAATAAAGAGAAACATTCTGATTTTTCAGTTATTTTAAGGAAGTGACATAATAAATTGGCGAAATCGGCCCAGTTTTTGAGGCTCAGGAACTCAGTATTATTTCGCAATATCTCTCCGTTTTGTCTGTTAATATGTTCCGTTTGTTTTGCTACATCGTTCGAAAAGGAAGGGAATTGGGTGTAACCGACCATTGATGATATATCTAGACGTCATAAAAAAAATGTCGAAATCGGTCTAGTGCTCGGGGCTGGGGACTGTCTGAAGGTTTAACCAAATTATTTTTAAATATAAATAATTAAAACAAGTGTTTCTTCAGTTCAGGGATTAATTCTGCGATTATTACGTTAATCATTGGTGATACAATAACATTCCTGTTTTTCGTATACTGTCAATTTAAATTGGCTTTAATTATAGATGTGTTCATTTTGGTCAGTAGAGTTTCATGTCTGTCCATTTCTGTTATCATAATTTCTGTAATCGTAATTTTAGAAAAGAATGTCGTCTTTTAAGGATATCTAGTCACATTAGAGATAATAGGTATTTTTCAAAACTAACGCGTTTAATATTTTATTAAAAATAAAGTATATCATAGATTTGATGGCATATTTGCTCCCTCCAGCTCACTAACGCTCGCCAATCCCCAGAAGGATTGAGTAGTAATTCTCCCATGTTTGGTATGCAAACCCTGCCCGCTTCGCTCACTACAATGAGGACACTGTGCATTCTGGCAGAAAACATTCATAATTGAGCTCAATAAATTTGTTATCATAATCAGGCCAAAAACTTGCCATAATCGAGCCAATCGTTATAAAGCTAGCCAAAAGGAGAAAAAAGTACATGTTATTCTTATTTTTTATTGTGTATTTGCAGTTAAAATAAATTCAGATTTAGATGTTTACAGAATGCTTAATTTACACTCGCTCTTTTTCAAAAAATGTTATTCCAAATAATTTAAGCTTTTGCCATTTCTAGGAAGCAAATTATTTTGCGTATAGTTAATAGACATGTTTTTAATTTCCGAATTTAATTTCTTCCCACCTTCATTAACATATTTACGCTTGGAAAGCGAAATCACGTGATCCAATATTTGTTACTGATGTTGCCAAATCCTATAGCTAAATAACGCATGTTTTGGGAGGCGCACAAAAGAAAAATTTTTATATAGATGAATTAGTATGTCTTCTTGTTTTAACGACCTCTTATTACAGGACAAATCCAAATTTTGCAAGATTTCCTCATGAAGAAAACAACAAAATATAATTCTACTGACACAAAGAAACAAATAAAATGATCTACCACTTTCAACCATTATTCATTATGGAAGAATCATATATATCTTTTTTTTGCAGGAACTAAAAATAATTAATGAAATTTTCTGCTTTGGTGTTTTTTTTTGTAGCGCGCAAAAAATAATAAATTATTTAACGAATGGCAAACTCTGCTGTTTTTGATAGTTCCCGGTTTTTCGGCACTATTTTTCACGGTTCATCAAATATCGAAGGGACAGATAATCTATTTCAGGTGTCAGCTTTCAGCTCAAACACTTTTTCCAATGTGTGAAAGCAGGAACACTGTCGTTTTTCAAAGTCAAAACCTGAAAATGCGCTTGGGTTGCGTTAAAGCTTTTCAGCATGGAATTTTTTTGCTAGTCAACACAACTTGAAGTACGCAGTGGTAATCAATTTGTTTAATTAATTCCCTATTTTTACCAGTTTCTGCCTTGCTATCTACGAAGAGAAGTAATTCTTTGGATACATATAAAAATACTATGTAGGAATTCATTAATCAAATGCAAGTATTTTGTAGTGCCTTTCATTTCTTATAGAAGAAAAATACGCGTAGAAAATATTTATAAATTGTGTTTATCCTTTGAAAAACAATTGGGTTAAAAAATGCTTATAGATTTTAATGAACTTAAATTACGGTGTGTTAATATTAAAACATTAATTTTATCAAATGTTTCCTCTTGTTTCATATCAAATGAGCAATTACACTGAAAAACCGTCGTGTATTGGGCCTGTTGCTCTTTAAATCATATTTCGGGGCCAAAACGTCCTCTCGTTGGTGTGGTGCAACACAACCCACCCCAACCCAACCTACTCTACTGGGTTTAAGGCATTAAAGAGTCGGAGGGGAAGAGAACTGACCAGAAGAACTGACGAGCAGAAGCAGGACGTCGCAAGCCCCACTCGCATTTATTAAAACTTTTCCTCATATATACATACTACACCCCGCAACATGGATGGAAATTAAATACATAAAATGATTTCTTTGTTGTAGTCGTTAAATAAGGAACAGGACGAGTTATTAAACAATTTTCATTTATTATCCAAATATTAAGTCATTTTTAGGAGAGTAGCGGACATACGTGCATCTTAGTTTAGGTTTTCAAGTCAAAAAGCGAGCAGAAAATCCCTGCATTCTCTCAGATAAGGGATTTAACAAATAGACACGTGATCAAAGTGAAGGGAATATTAGCTATTTTTACTGAATTACGCAAGTGTTTTAGGGAAAAGTCTGGCGCCAAAAGGACGCCGAAATCCCGATTTATATGTGCGTGTGGAAGCGATTAAAATATTCTTTTAGTAATAAATAGGCCAAAACGCGAGATTTAATATACCTCCAGTGCGGGAAATAAAACGAAACTGGAGTTTAAGAAAAGTGATTTTAGAATACATTAATATTGTACTTAAAATTTTAATATATATAATATTAGAATTTAAAGTAAAATTAAGCAAGATTATTACATACATATATAAAAGTCTCACATTACAAGGGCTCTCTTGGGCAAGGAGTCAATACAAATAACATCTTAGGGAGTGAAAGTTGTTTACTAATAAAAATTGACCATGGCCACGGAGAAACAAACAATACATTCCTAATTTTAATTATCAATGGCATTCCACCCATAAAATACAATGTGTGAGATGCAGCGCAAATACAAAAAGAAAAACCAACCCAAAACCACACTCAAAACAGACAAATTATATCGAACTAGAAAACGATGGTGTGCTTCTGAAGTTTGGAGGGGAGTTGCCAGCTCAGGTGTCATTCTCGTCATCTGACCGCGGTTTAAAATTAAGAGGTCCGTCCAAAATAGCCCTCGTGTTGCTTCGAAACGGGACGTTAATATAACTAAACTAAACTAATTATATTAAATGACGCCTTTGTGTAAAAATTCGAAAACCCATTTATGGAATTTTTTCTGTTTGTGAACGCGATAACTCAATCAGAGGGAGTGGTCTCCCCTAAACTTTATCGTATACTTTCCCAAAAAGATGTTGTTTCCCCTCCCCCCACGTGGATAAAAAATTCGAACCTACTGTAACCCAGAATCCAATGACTTTCAGAAGGTTTTTCATTGTAGATTATAGTGATTGTAAAATATTTACATAAAGAATCAAATTCAAAGAGATGCATACCACTCTTACCGGCTCAAGGACAAAGTGACGTAATCACGTGCACAGGGATTGCTACCAGTAGGTATGCGCATGGAGATAAAGGATTCGTTTCAAAATTTTATAGGGACCTGCATTCATGATGATACCAAATTTTATCTATATATCTATTCAAGTTTTTGAGTTATAGTGTTCACATAACCGCGGACAGACAGACTTACCGTAGACGGATTTTCTTCAAAATTTGAAAGAAACCTGCAAATTATGTGTAAAGATCACATACCAAATTTCATCCCCGTAGCTTTAATAGTTTTTGAGTTATCGTGCTCACAGACAGACCATAATTCCAAAATTGTGTGTTTCGGACTAGGGGAGGTCTCAAAAGCGGAGATTCGTCAAAATCTCGAGTTCGAATTTTTTGACGATTACAATACTTTCTCTTTGTATACTTCGTATACGAGAAAGTAAAAACGGAGTGAGCTAGATGAATCAAATTTGGCATGCGGTCTTCACACTATAATCGCAGATTTGTAATAAATTTTAGACACAATTTGTAAAAGAGAAGAGGTTCAGCGTGCGCATTCGGTTCTCTTCAATATACTACGAAGCAAAACGCAAAACGTACCAAATTTTGAAAATAAACTTGAAAGTCGAGGAAAGAACACTTCCGATGGTTTTAACCCTTTTGACACGACTTTTGCATGATTAAAATTTAACTTTGAAAAGAAATTTGAATTAACGTTGAAAAAAGTTTTAAAAAAATGTAATTTCCCATGTTACCCTATAGGAAATGAAGTCTAAATCTCTGGGTCGTGTATACCCATTAGGACCGACAGGGCTAAAGGAACTTCTATCTTGTATTCAAAACTTTAAGGCTTCTTAACATGAAATTTTGTTGCTTTTATAGTGGAACATCCTTTTATGGCAGAACTTTGTAAGCAAAATTTTACATACAAACTAATAAAAATTATGTTTAGCATGAGAAACAAATACAGCAAGAACTGGAAGAACATTAAAATCCGACAAGAATTTCATAACAAGGTTTCAAATTTTTTACAGGAAGAACTGGCAGAACATTAAAAATCGTCAAGAATTTCATAACAAGGTTTCAAATTTTTTACAGCAAGAACTGGCAGAACGTTAAAAATCGACAAGAATTTCATAACAAGTTTTTTTTTTTTTTAAAGAAGCGCTATTATTTTGAGGGCAAAAATTTAAAGGAATTTTATATCATGTAATTCATGCCTTTAACATTAAATACACTTTCATAGCTACCAAATTTTTGTAAAATCATGACATAAAAATCTGTCATGAACTATGTGGTTCATACTTTCAAGAGAGTGTCATAAGTTGTAAAGTTAATATACATAGAATGGTTTTAAAAATTTCATAGTGATTCTTTTAAAAAATTTCGTTTGCTGAAGTTTTTTCAAATATTTCATTATTAGCAAATATTCTTTCAATTGTGGCTGAAACAGTTAACACGTAGAAGTGTCTCTTGCAGTTAAAAAACGATTTTCTTTCGTCCGATCTTGGATTTTGAAGTTGATTTTTTAAACTAAACTTCAAACAAAAATTGAATATATCTATTTTAGATACAAAAAAAAAATCGAAATATTTTCTCCAGCTTTTTATTCGTTCTATTTCATCAGCATTTAGCAGTAGATACCAATATTTAGACACCATTTTTTAGACTCGCTGAATTATTATAAATGGTAAGGGCGCATCATATCGTGGACTAACTAACAAACTACACCACCTACCTCAATTTCCCAAGTTTTACAAGAGGGAAAAAAAAAAAAATGAAATTTTTTGTAACGAATATTTCTGCATTTTTCACATCTGGAGAAACTTTAACTCTGAGGTTCATACCAAATATGAAAATAAAATCAGAAATATTCGTTAATGGTTGCGAAAATTTCAGTTTTTTTCTTCCTCTTCCAAAACTTGGAAAATTGAGATAGGTGATGTTGCTTGTTAAGCGACGATATAATATTTTAGCTGATTGAAATACTATATAATACAGATTCAAGAACATTTGAAGTAATATTTGTTATAAGCATTATATTTTTAGAAGTTATTTAAGGGGACATACGACTCTTAAACCTCGAAAAAATGGTGGAAAACTGTCAAATTCGATACATTATATCTCTGAAATAATGCAATTCACGTACTCACTTTTTTGTAGAAAAATATCTGTCATTTCTTTTATAGTGTACACATTTTCAAACCTTCATATTGGTGTATATTTATTTGAGAGACTAATAAATATGAGTATAATTTTTGGAGAAAAAATGAGAGAGTCACCTTGCGCGCATGATTACGGGTAAAATATTTATCTAAACACAATATTTTGGGCATCTAAGTAATCCAAACAGACTGTTTTAGAAACTGAACCCCGATTTTTTAACATTTAAATTTAATTTCTATTTTATATACCAAGTTAAAATAAAATGTTAAAAATAGTTGACATTTCAATTTTTCTACCCCCCCCCGAAAAAAACTTCCTTGGAGAAATATGTACAAAAGTGTGGTGCAGTTTGTAGAACATATCAAAATACATATTCGGTAAAAGTTTTATGTAAAAATATTCAATAGTTCTTGAGATATCGTGCTCACAATATAGAAAAAAAACAGTTTGAAATATAATTTAAAAATATGGCCATATTCAATATTTGCGTTGAAGAGCTGATACATTTTCCTTCATAACTTTCATAATTATAGGAATTTTTTAACGCGGATTGCTTTAAATTGTTCAGAAAAGACAGGGAAATAATATACATATTTTTCATAAAATCGAAAATTTTCGAGGTTTAGTAGTCGTATGTCCCCTTAAATTCAAACTACACAAGACATTCGAGAAACGTTATTATAAGGTCTATATTTTAACATTTTATATTAGCAAATACAAAGCAAATTTGTCTTACACCAGCTGCGAAGAAATTCGCCATTTTAACATAATTAACGCAAGAGTAAAATTGGTAAAACTAAATTTGAATCATTGGGCAGGTGTTTTATTTAGCTTGACACTTAGCAAAATTTTATTTTATGAAAGAAAAAAAAAGCAATGTACTTACTGAGGTGTACAACTGATTCTTGTTCGATCCAGCAGAGTAGCTTCAATGATACCTAAAAAAAGAAATCTATATGAAAGATGCCATGTATTTTATTCTTGGCATTTGGAATTATAGGAATCGTAGTTGAAATGAATATAAGTTAATTGAATTGTGTAAAATATGTTGCAATCATACTCTGCTGTTTATTGCGTAATATTAATGTTGATATATGATATGAAATGAATTCTTTGCACTGGTGTTCTGCTGCAAGGTGAATTTTGAATAAAAATCTGAATTCATAAAGTACTTAATTTGCTCTACTTTATGTAGCGACCCGGGACGGTGCCAAAACATATTTTCACATGAAGCATAAGGAAAATTTGAGTGTATCTATATAAATAAAAAACCTGATTTTGAGTAAAAGTAATTCTATTATTATATTATTTTTTATTACAAATCGTTAGTATGCTTTTTTCAGTCAGAAGCGACGTAGAAATTTCTTTATTTAGCACTAGCTGAAAATCCGGCGTTGCTCGGGATTCATATTTTTTCATATATCAGCGTCCGGTTTCTTCTTTCCCTAAAAACATTGTCACCAACTTTCCCCCAAAAACGTAAATCTTTGAATCTTGTTGAATTAAAACTTTCAAATATAGCCTTTTTATCATCTTAAAACAGCATGGTTTGAATGGAAATGCGAAAAAAATTTAAAAAAAAGAACATTTATTTTAAACAATATATAGTTAAATAACTAATACAGTTTTACAAATATACTTGCAATACAATGTAAAAATATGCTTATACTGTATAACCTGGTTACTGCGAAGCTTCTAAATAAAATGTTTTGTAAATCCGATAAAGAGAGTCAAAATCGCTCGAGACCAATTCTCACCCTAAAGAATTTATCTGAAGAGGAATGCTCGAACAAAAACACCACATTAAACCTCAGTTAGGGAAATAAAAACCAAATATAAATACTCTCTATTACCTTAGACTTTATCTATTTACCATAAATAAAGTCAAACTGAAACTCACATCGCGTAGTAACTAAACTAACGTCACGTTATTATATTTTGTCACAAAATGCCATATATCACTTATGGTTCCAACTGCGATGAACATATCGCCACTATTATATCAAAATTTTGTATTTAAAATTTGCCAAAATATTTTATTCATGCAGAGCACCTGCATGCGTTAGCTATGACTGCTCTCGAATCGTTGTATGCGATATGGGATTGTTGTATTTTGTCACAAAATGCCATATGTCGCTTGTGGTTCCAACTGTTACATCAAAATTTTGTATGTTTTGTTCTGTGCATGATTTTTGATATACGACATTTTGATACTACATGTCTTGAACTTTTTTGCTTTAATATAACTATTCTTGGAATACATAAAATAGTAGCGATGGGCATTTTCATTTCACTCAAAAAACGAAAAAGAAATCTCGTAGAAAATGAATAACTGTTGAACAAAAAAGTTCTTTAAAAATTACGATACAGTAGTTAGACAAGTAATTCTGAAAGACTTCTTATTTTCAGAATAGCTTTTAATTCGTATTCACAGTGAATTGAGTATTTGTAATGTTCCAGTTTTCATTATATTTTTCGTAGCTTATCAATATAGCAAAAAATAACATAAAGCAATGCATTTCTTCTTAAAAGTAAAATTGGTTGAAATTTTTTATAACTTCATCGTTTGTTGATGAGAGAAACAGTTTTTTACTTTTTTCTCTTAAAAACTGTTATCTCTCACAGTTACACATTTTCCCCCCAATAACCTATGTAAGAAGGTAATACATTTCTGATAATATTATTCTATTTTCTATTCTTAAAGTTAAATTTAGTTCTTTACTAAGATGTAAATTTTCAATACGGGTCAACGAGTGTCCCGAGTTTATTGTTTTTACTTTTGACAAACAATGTTTACATGTCTTCATCTGCCGTATGGACGTGTTTTCTGTTTCCTTTATTTGAATTGAAGCAGGACTTCTGCCCAAACCTCCGACTTTCGTGGTCCATGGGAATCTTCAAAATTTCATCACTCTGTTTGGTTCTCTAAGTAAGGTTTTTCTAATGTTATGGCTTAAGGATACTTTGAAAACATAAAATTTTATGTTCCTATTGTTCTAGCTCTAAATTTTTACTTAAACTAAGAGTCCAATTCCTTGGAAAGGCTGCCATAATTGTTCGTTATTGTTTTTTGGCGACTTTTAATGCTTGTTTGGCGTTTAAAGTTTTAACTATACGATTTAGAAAATTACAATCGTTCCATTTGGGAGTTTAGCCGTTTTAAGAGTTTTTTAAAACCGATTTGAATTACTAATATAATAGCCCAGATCTGTCTCTCACTCATCCAGTAACGCTCCGACGTCACCAACAATGAAATTCGCGCCATAGCACTGCAAGACGTTAAACAGCATTAGTTCATTGTTAGAGCACCTAAATTTCAGTAATTTTAAATTTAAAAAGTAATTGTCGTTCCAATGTCAAATTTCATAGCCCTAAAATAGTGAACTAAAATTTTTTTATCGATTTATATAAAATTTATCTCGCTGTGATCAATATTTCCCGAGAAATTTTAAATTATATTAATCATACATTTCAGATTAATTTCCGTGTTTAATAGAAAGTAGTAAATCACGTCAGTATTATATCATGCGGGATATAGTTTGGACGTCATGATGCGTCTGATTATTTATTGCAATCCTGACGACATAATTTGATAATATTTTTTGGCAACGTTTGACAAGCAGAGAAGTGCTTTGTTTTGAAACTAGATTTTATATCTTTCTAGATTACATCCACTAGATTTTCTAGATTTTTTTAGACTAAGAGGTTTTTTGAATAAAGAAATATGTAAATAAAAAATATATATTTCCTGTCATAAAACATGTTTATTTTATTTGTTTTCAACCAATGTTAAACATTTCTCTCACATATTTAACTATTTAAACACGTCAAATTTGACAGGAAATCTCTCGAATGAAGAGGAAATTTGCACCCGTCGAACCATGACGGGTGATTTTCTAGTAATAAAGATTACACGTTCTCAAAGAAAACAGATTTCAACTCTTTGTGTACTAAAGAAAGAACTAATTCGAACTTGGCACTTGACACTGTATCCAATTGGATTTGGTGAATGCTTAAATCGGAGGGTTACGGGCAAACGGTCTGTGAATTCAAATTAAACGAACCAGAAAACTCGTCCATTAGCACCATTGCTTAACAGCTTCGTTAGTACAATTTTTTTTCTCAAAACTGAAATTTTTCTTTGGAATCAGATAAACAAATATAAAAAGAAGAAATAGACAAGCACAGCTCAACTTACCTCCGGTTATTTTTCCAGTTTTAGTGAAGGTTACAGCTACATTTTTCAGTAAGCGACTAGCGTTTTGATTATAACTGGTTCGAGCAGATCCGAAAGCTTCCAGTAAGGGACACAGCTGTTGAATCTTCTCTGCCATTGCTATGCAGCCGCTCTAAAAAATTATAAAATAAATATTATTTATTTTGACTCGATCCGCTGGCGAGAAACGTCTCTGCCATTGCTATGCAATGCAGCCGCTTTAAAAAGTTATAAAAATAAACATTATTTATTGTGACTCGATCCGCTCGCGAGAAACTTCTTTGCCATTGCTATGCAGCCGCTTTAAAAAGTTATAAAAAAAATAAACATTATTTATTGTAACTCGATCCTCTCGCGAGAAACTTTCCGACTCTCGAAGAAGTTTGGTTTCACTCTCTACTTATTTCACTCATTTGGTCATCGTTTTAAATTTCCATTAAAAATAGCTAGAGCTTTAAATCAAGTTTCCAAGGCTGGTTTGAGCTGTAGGAGTTCTCCTAATACTGCGTTTGTCATAAATAAATGTTAAATAACTAACACATATGTGTCAGTTACAACACTAACATGGCATATATTTTTATTTTTAAATTATATATTATGTATGCGTTACTATTAATAACGAAACATATGTTCTAAAATGTCAATCAGTTGATTTATGCACAAGTCTTGAATATTAGAAATGTAATCTAATGTTGTGAAAAGTGTTTATATTCTACAGAGCAATTAACTAATTTGAAACATTTATATATAGTCGTATAATACAAATATCGACAGATCGTATATCAAGATATAGATTATAGAAAAAGCGAGATTGCTATTATCAGCACAGTTTTTAAATTTTTTATAGGTAAAAGATTTTTTTTATTATTTTTTGTTGATTTTAAACATTATAGGACGTAGTTATGCACTTTGGAACCAAGTACTGTTTTATTGATATCGGATAGAGTATTGAAGACAACATTTAAGAATGCACTAGCTGTATGGCCCGGCGTTGCACGGGCTAAATCGAATAATACCTGAGGTCACGTGACACATGCCTAATGTGTGTTATAATATTGTTGAAGTGTGTTGTATTAGTGTTTTCACCTCCTGCGTCAGCTGGGTGTAAATGAGAGGTCCTGTGATAAATTTGGCCATGAATTCTGAAGCAATACGTTCCTCTCCCTGTAGACGGACAATCTGTGCACCCATTGAAGCATTGGTATGACCTTATGTTATTTTTGAAATGCATTGATGATTCATCGGAGCCATCCATCAATCCTTTCATTTCCACTGGATAAACTGAAGCCTGCTCAATTATATTTCCATTATGACAACAATGAGTGTGAATTCCTCTGGTATTCTTTTCATCCCGGAAATACAACCCTCCGCATTTCAGACAGAGATTGTTCATTTCTCCACAGTTGTGTTCTTCAATTCAGAACAGTTCTAGCTGCATAAAAAATTTGTATCTGATGGTGATTTTGTCCTTCAATAACATTTAGACGGCGTTCTCTTGCATGTTGTAGCATGGCTGACAATCGGCTATTTCTTTGTTCTTCTGTTTCTTCGGCTCTTCTCTCCTGGCCACGTTGTCCCATTACTGCCAATCGTCTATTTTTTGTTCTTCTGTTTCTTCGGCTCTTCTCTCCTGCCCACGTGGTGCCATGTCTGACAATCGGCTATTTCTTTGTTCTTCTGTTTCCTCCGCTCTTCTGTCCTGGCCACATTGTGCCATAGTTGACAATCGGTGGCTTCTTTTTTTTTCAGTTTCAACAACTCTCCTTTCACGTTTCCTAATTGCCTCCCGTCTACTGGCAGCATCCCCTGTAATTCCTCTTTTCCTTTTAGGCATCGGAAAAAGCGAGAATTGAACAAAGCAAAAATAGTAACTTCCAAATATCAGCTTAAAATAGAAGCTTCCACAAATATTTAAACTTGATCAAATCAATGAATAATGATTAAAATCACTAACATAACTAATCTATATCTTTCGGCACATAACTTTACAGAAACAAAACACCCCTTTTAATTTCGTTAAAATGATTTTCTTGGACGTTATATCACGGGATAAAAAAAAGAATTTATACACTTTCAACAATACATTTTTTTTTTATTTCTGTCAACGTCACTTTTTTATTGTTGTTATAACAATGTTCCTTAAAGTAAACAACTTCAACAATAAAATAAATTTTGAATTGCGCTGTAACGATGAAAAGTATTGTTATAAAGTATCCGAAACAATGAAAAGTATTGTTGTAAATTAGTTTTTAATTAATATCTTTTTCACTAATTAAAATTTCGATATTTAAATGGCCGAAATGGATTCCTTGAATTATTCCCCGTCTTTTGGTACTTTCCGCGCGCTTCTCCGTTCGGCGGTTCGTGAGAAGATAGAAGGACATACATACATACATACATACGTTTGTTTACCTTCGAATTTTAATAGGATAGACTAGCTGTATGACCCGGCGTTGCACGGGCTAAATCGAATAATACCTGAGGTCACGTGACACATGCCTAATGTATGTTATAATATTGTTGAAGTGTATTGTATTAGTGTTTTCACCTCCTGCTTCAGCTGGGTGTAGATGAGAGGTCCTGTGATAAATTTGGCCATGAATTCTGGAGCAATACGCTCCTCTCCCTGTGGACGGTACAATCTGTGCACCCATTGAAGCACTGGTACGACCTTATGTTATTTTTGAAATGCACTGATAATTCATCGGAGCCATCCATCAATCCTTTCATTTCCACTGGATACACTGAAGCCTGCTCAATTATATTTCCATTATGACAACAATGAGTGTAAATTCCTCTGGTATTCTTTTCATCCCGGAAATACAACCCTCCGCATTTCAGACAGAGATTGTCCATTTCTCCACAGTTGTGTTCTTCAGTTCAAAACAGTTCTAGCTGTATAAAAAGTTTGTATCTGATGGTGATTTTGTCCTTCAATAACATTTAGACGGCGTTCTCTTGCATGTTGTAACATTGCTGACAATCGGCTATTTCTTTGTTCGTTTGTTCCTTCGGCTCTTCTCTCCTGGCCACGTTGTGCCATTATTACCAATCGGCTATTTCTTTGTTCTTCTGTTTCTTCGGCTCTTCTCTGCTGGCTACCTTGTCCCATTACTGCCAATCGGCTATTTCTTTGTTCTTCTGTTTCTTCCGCTCTTCTGTCCTGGCCACGTTGTGCTATAGTTGACAATCGGCGGCTTCTTTCTTCTTCAGTTTCAACAACTCTCCTTTCACGTTTTCTAATTGCCTCCCGTCTACTGGCAGCATCCCCTGTAATTCCTCTTTTTCTTTTAGGCATCGGAAAAAGCGAGAATTGAACAAAGCAAAAATAGTAACTTCCAAATATCAGCTTAAAATAGAAGCTTCTACAAATATTTAAACTTGATCAAATCAATGAATAATGATTAAAATCACTAACATAACTAATCTACATCTTTCGGCACATAACTTTACAGAAACAAAACACCCCTTTTAATTTCGTTAAAATGATTTTGTTGGACGTTATATCACGGGATAAAAAAAAAGAATTTATACACTTTCAACAATACATTTTTTTTATTTCTGTCAGCGTCACTTTTTTATTGTTGTTGTAACAATGTTCTTTAAAGTAAGCGACTTCAACAATAAAATAAATTTTGAATTGTGCTGTAACAATGAGAAGTATTGTTATAAAGTATCCGAAACAATGAAAAGTATTGTTGTAAATTAGTTTTTAATTAATATCTTTTTCACTAATTAAAATATCGATATTTAAATGGCCGAAATGGATTCCTTGAATTATTCCCCATCTTTTGGTACTTTCCGCGCGCTTCTCCATTCGGCGGTTCGTGAGAAGATAGAAGGACATACATACATACGTTTGTTTACCTTCGAATTTTAATAGGATAGATAGTATGTTGTTCTAATATAAACTTGCTGCAATCTGTTTCACAACTGAAAGTCTCTAGATTTTAAAATGTTGCTTTAGAATTTATTTTATATTACACAACTACATCCATATGTATAAAAATGTTCTATTTGCTTAATTCAGATTAGAATCGACATTTTTTTAAAAAATTTGAAACGGAGTTGAAGTAGCAATTTTATGAGAAATGGCTTCTCAATTTAAAATAAAATTATGGTTTAAAGCGAAGTTACTTTGCTTTAAACCCTAAGCTTGCTGATAATTTAATGCAAATGATATAAATGTTAAGCCAAAATTTTGTAATAATTGATTAATAAAAAGCTTCAACAGGTTAAGAGAAGAAACTTTTGAAATATTACGAATTAATACGTTATTTATTTCATTATAGATCAGTTTTACTTCTTACTAAATTCAAATAATTGGAAAACTGTTATTTACCACTTAGATACTAGTTCTAAAAATTATATAATCATTTACAATTGTTTACATCAATTAATGTATATTTATAGCAACAGATATATACAAGTAATTTTGTTCAATAAAGCAACTTATGACATAAATGCTACTTCTCTATAGAATTTAATTTCTGGAAAAGAAATAGATTAATTATTTAAATTCTGTTTTTAAGTTAAAACTTTCAAAAAGGCATTTCTAATCCTGCAATTTGAAAGCTCTTGAGATTGATGTTATTTACAATTTCAGCTGTTTTAAAACTAAGGTTGCAATACTAAGGCTTTGTTATAAACCTAATTATTAATTACGAAAGCGAAAAGATAAATCATTACTAATTTTCGCAAATTTAATAGCAAATTTTTCGTAACTTGTTTTTTATCCGTCTCTTAACAAAAGACAGAATTTCATTTGCGTCTTCCGCTTTTCTACGGATTGCCATTTTAAAAATATAAAAACCATTTAAAATAAAAGACCGAGAGATGAGTCACCAAACGATATAATTAGATGATTCATACTCACAGGACTCAAGAATGCCAACTGATTTATGATCTGCGTGGCGGAAAACGATTTGCCGCTACCACATTTTCCAAACGTTATTATAACCTAAAAGAGAAAGATTAAGACCGTTAAACGTCATTATCTTTTATAAACTGCCTGTCTCTCTATTTCCAGACATTTCGGAATCAAAAAGAGAAAGCTATTCTTTGCGTTTCTGAAACATATAAAGTTCTGTAATCGTATCCGTTATAGCGTCTCGAACACGAACTTTCTTTCGAAATGCAGACAGTGTTCTTCTACAATTCCGTTCATCTTTTCATTTAATAATACATTTTTGGTTCAATTTAGTAATAAATTCTGCTTCCTAGCGTTCATCTATATGAAGAATGAATCTCTAAAACATTTAGCTCTAGGTTTTTTGCAAATATATCAAATTAATATGAAACTCAATTGCTTCAGTTCTGTGCAGGGTTGCCACATTGGCCCTTTTAAGGCCATGTTATGGAAATTTGGCTTTTTTTCAAAGCCCATTTTCATTTGGCCTTAAATTCAAATTTGGCCTTTTTTGGCTTTATTTTCGTTAATGACTTTTCGAACAATTTTTAATTACTTATTCTATTGTTTCTGAATAAAATTTTGATATTACACATTTCAAATGACATATAATGAACTGTCCAACGAAATAGCTCCTGAATAGAACAAGGATGTTTTAAATTTTAGTTTAATAATAGAACATTGCACATATCCGGATCAAGTGGGACTCGCTTTCATGAAGGATAGCCTTTTTTCTAATATCAAATGAGGTTTCCCGTCAATTTTTCAAATTTGGAACTTTTTGACATTATTTTTAAGAAGGTTTGGCCTTATTTTGCTGTTTTGATCTGGCAACCCAGGTTCTTTTAGATTGCATGCATTATTTGAAGGAAAGAAGCTCAATGTTTATTAATAGAGTCCACGCATGTGACGTCACATATACGTGCCAAACGTAATCGAACATGTGAGATAAACATGCAACATAATTTTGTATGGCGTATCACGCAGTGCGCATGCGCCTTTCATTAACATTTTAGGTTTTGTTTACATGAGTTACAGATTCCACAAACTTTTTTCAGCGCAAAAAAAGAAATGTTCATTTTTTGTTTGTTATTATGCTGAAATAAATACTCTAAGTAAATTGAATTTTAATCTGTTTTTTATAAACTTTAATTTTTAATGAATGTCCTTTCCTTCCAGGAATTTCCTTTCTTATGTTAATTTCCTTACAGTAATGTTTTCCGAACCTCAAGCTTTTTCGATTTTGTATTAACCTCCATATTTTTGATAAAATAAATAAATATTTTCTACATATTAGTAAACTAATACATAAGTGATTTCAAAACACTTTTATTTATTGTCGACAAACCTTTGGAATAACTTGAAGTCAGTGTTCAAAGCTCTTGCTATTCGAAGCTATAAGGGCTTCTCATGTTGTTATTCACACAATTGTGTTGGTGTTAATTTGCAGACCATTAAACCCGCGTTGCACACTTTAACTGATGTATTCTTTTTCTTTTATTTAATTCACTGCCAACCAGTGGCGTAGTTGCAAATTTTACCTGCTGGGACGAATTAGCCACAGGCCACCCTTCTTTACAAGTGACATCGAACAGAAAAATCTCAAATTAAAAAAATAATTAAAGGAAAAGAACATTTTATTAGCAACGTAATTCGTCGTTCAATCTCTGCAGATAGGTAGCGAAATCGCACGTCCACCCCCAGTCTTTCTTTAACATTATTGCCTTCATTTCATTCGTTTTTCTGAATCGGTTTTTTAATGTTTATGTGTGCGTCTGTGTTCAATCGATCCCCTCTGTAATTATGTTTTTGTCTTTTCAGTGTGTGTTTTCTTTTAAACAAAAACATAGAGTTTATAGAGTTTTTAACAGGTTATATGGGGTACTTGATGTTTTTAATATGTCATTTCGTGTTTTTGAGATTAAATGTTCACAAGTTTTAAGTTCCTAGTGTGTTTTTAATAGTTTTGTGATTGTGTGTATTCAACTTTTAAATTCATAGTGTGTTTTTAATAGTTTTGTGATTGTGAATATTCAACTTTTAATCCTTTATGTTTTTAAACTCTTTAAAATTTATTCTTTTTAATTCTTAAATATCTTTAATGTGTTTTTATGCTATTAACCTTCCAGCGGGCACGCTAAAATTTTTTTCACGAGCGGGCGCCTGTCGTACTTTTTACGACACTTTTAAGTTTCTTAATTTTACCATTGCAGTTGTAAGTTACTTCATTATAGTAATAAGAGACACAGCAGAAAAGCAAATCCTTTCATCACGAGTGAAAATTGATTTTTGAATTATTTGCAAAATTTAAAATTATACTAAAATGAGAAAAAGTAATGAGATTTAATACTATTATTTTCTAAAAAAGGTATTAAGCAATATATAATAAAAAATAGTATAATACCCACTAAGATTGTACGACAAAGACTTTTTTCTTAGTTTCTTATCTTTGTCCTTGCATTCGAAACATTGAACTTTTGCAAGAGAGTGACGCTTACAAGTTTCTATATGCACCTACTGTATTTCATGGATTTTGATTATCGTTTTTTTTTCTTTCAAACACAAATCACAAGCTCTTTTTCTCAATGCTGGTCGCTGTTCACTTGATTTTTCAGGTTGTGATGTATAATTTAGATTTAAAGACATGTTAATATCATATGGCGATGATCAGATTTTTTGGGCTCGAGTAGTGAGGTGTTTTCATAAGACTGAGGTTTTTCAAGATTATTCTTGGGTTTCGTGGATTATTGGCAGGCTTATTACATATTAAATATTTTTGACAATGTAAAATGAAATATTAAATCGTTGTAATGCGCATTGGATATATAATTATCAAACTGAAACGTTAAGACGTGAACAAAATTTCAAATTACCCGAGTGGGCGCGCGTCGTAACATTTCCGATAGAAGCATAAAACAGTATGAAATCACCTTGAAATTCGTAAAAACCATTTAATCCTGAAGATAAGGGTCGCATAAAGGAATAGCAATGACCTTCAGAAAGTTTTGACTTCGAATGTGAGAACAGGGCACGAAAAATCCCGTTTGCAGTAAAATTTGTGCAGGGGCGCCCGCTAGAAGGTTAAGATGGCTGTATGCTGATTTAAATATCCTTGTGCGCCTTTTAATGTATCTGTGACTGTGTGTGTTCAACTTTTAATCCAAATTTTTTATCTAATCCGTCACACGGCCGACTGTTTTTCGATTTGTCCATTCAAATGTATGTCAATTTGGACAAAATCCATCAAAGGGTAGATTATATGTTTGCTTGTTTGTCTGTGTACCACACTTCGAGCAATAATTGCTGAAAAAAATTGCCAATAATTTAGCCTCCTGGCAAAAATTCATAGGAGAGTGAATCACATTTACATCGTTGTAATATAAGTTGTCTATTTTGTGGCCATATCAATTGATAGCATTGAGGTTAAGATAATGATCCAATCTAGACGATGGTCCAAATGCAGCTAATCTCGTCTATTCTCACGTGTCTACGAAGTCAGAACGTGCGAGTGTATCTAGATCACGGCCAACATCCATTTTTTCTTTAACTAAAAGAGGATAAACTTTCATTCAAACTTCAATTCCTTCAAGAAACTTTCACAATGAGCTAGCTTACCTGTGATCGCTTGTGATGCAACATTTGCTGATACGCTCGGTCGGCGACAGCGAAAACATGAGGTGGGTTGTCTGATCTTGCCTTCTCCCAGTACTGCACTTGAATCTAAAAGAAAAGAAAGAAAAATGTACTATTTTTAACGAAACGATCGCAGCTGATAATTGGAAATCAAAACAATGGAATTCGTAATCATTCAGAGAAATCAAAAACTAAGGATATTCTAAGAGAATCGAATTAAACAAACAAGGAATCCATTCAAGTCCACTTTATCAAGGGCTAAGGACTATATTCGAAATGGATTCAAAATATTTGGGAAATTTTTCTGTAAGAAGCTTACATTACGCAAAATAGAACTTCTCTTACCCCGAAGACAAAAAGATCAGTACCATCTAAAAGCATTATTTTAAAAGAAAAAGGAAAACCAAACACAAACATAAAAACGCTAATAAGATTAATTTAAAAATATTAGCCTTCGGGCTGAATAACAGCCTTTATCAAGATAAACTTATCCCACGCGTTGGAGAGAGACACAATGTCCTCACTTAATCGCAAACCAAAGCGAACTTCCCGCCTGAACACGTAATCTCCCCTTCTCCCCCCCCCCTTTTTATCGCAAAGTAAAACTAGAACCATGGGAACTGTATTCGAAAAGTAAAAAAAAAACCGAAGGAAAACCGAAAAAGGAAAAACCGAAAAAGAAAAAAAAGGAAAAACAGAAGCAGCTGATAATTCATATATATTCGGCCCGTATAATTGTGTTTCAAAATATAGGGTGAGTATAAAAAGGGCGATAATATGAATCCCTGGAGTTCAAGAAAACGGAATGAAATTTTGATGGCCGGTATTTTAAGGTATGTGCTCAAGAACCACCTGAAAATTAATAGTCCAGCTTTCACAGTTATGGTTACAGTAACAAAACGGATAAAAATTTAAAAGGCAATCCTTATTTTTATTGGAATGTTTTCTTCACACTGAAGAATCCTAAATGGATGTTAGAACGGTACCTGCTGCACGATAATCACCAGAGCTAGGCAAAGACCAAGAAAAAGTGTGAAACAACTAATAAGGAGAGAGAAGTGACATAAAAGAAGAATATTTAATTGTGTTTCAGAAATTTCCATATGCGGAAAAGCTGCCTCTCCAACAAATACTCAAGATCCCAAATCATCCAACTAGTGAACTTCCTTACCGATAATGAGGTCTTGTTTAAATAGGACCCTGGAATTGACAGTAATTTTTCAGACAGCCACAAAGTGTACGGTACATCTCTCGCCAAGCTGGCGCCAAATCATGAAAAACTCGCCAAACGTCCGCCATGCTACCACATTTGCCATATTACAGTCTGCCATTGTCTTACCACTTTTAGCGATTTTTCGCCAAAGAAAATATCCAAGTTTGGTGCCGTATCGTACACTTGGGTTGAGCCAATTTTTCAGACAGTGACAAAACAAGTAGGCTGATGATAGACTTTTAAATATGTTTAATAACATAGCAACAAATATTTACATATTTACTCGTAACATCCAACGCTTAGCTTTCGCTCGCCCAACGTACTTATTCTCACCCCTGAGCCTCATGCGCTGCCAAAGACGGTGTGGTGAATCCATTATCAGAAAAGGGGGAGAGAGCACTTAGCCGGATGCGACATCCAGTATAATCACTCCTTAAACCTAAATTATATAACCTGTCCTTACTAGCGCTACGGATGCTGCACAGGCAGATATTTTCCCCTCTGCCTACAATAAGGATTTTTCCACGGCTAGGAAGCTTCTATGTGGGATGCTCTAATCACCCTATAGATCATTTTGTTTTCTTATTCGATTGCATCGCCACGTGTGTGATGTCTATGTTGAATGTCAGTAGGAAAGATAATTAGTTACTAAACGAGTATTCGGAATAGAGATATATATTTTCTTCCAATCATTGGAAGTGGGGAAAATTACTATCCTGGGCTTTAGAGAATATTCCCGTTTTAAAGCGTATATTTGAGATTTAGACATCCGTAATCCACAGATTAGGGGACTTTCACTGCACTACTTTTCCCATGATAAGTATTGATTGAATTACTTCCAAATAACTGGCACAATTATAGTAGATAACATAACACAACACAAGACAAAATTATAGCATTATTATTATTATACTAGAAAATTACTCGTCATGGTATAACGGTTGCAAATTGCCTCTTCATTCGAGAGATTTCCCGTCAAATTTGATGTGTTTAAGTAGATATATATGCGAGAGAAATGTTTAAAATTGATTGAAAACAAATAAAATAAACATATGTTTTATGACAGGAAATATTTTTTTTATTTACATATTTCTTTATTCATAAAACCTCTTGGTAATCAACATTCCGTGTGAAGTATTTTTCGTTTTTCAATTTAACAATTTTATTATAATTCAATAGCCTTGAAATTCTCAGCTTGACAAACGTAAGTCAAAAGTTAAAATTTCAAAAGAAATCATTTTCGAAATTCTAATCGACACAAAGCACTTCTCTGCTTGTCAAACGTTGCCAAAAAATATTATCAAATTATATCATCACGATTGCAATAAATAATCAGATGCATCGTAGCGTCCAAATTATATCACGCGTATGATATACCACTGACGTAATTTACTGCTTTATATTAAAAAATGGAAATTAACTTGAAATATAGGATTAATGTAATTTAAAAAATTTCTCGGGAACTATTGATCATAGCGAGATAAATTCTATATCAATCGATAGAAAATTTTATTTCATTATTTTAGAGCTATTAAATTTGAAAGTATAACAACAATTACTCTCTTAAATTTAAAATTACTGAAATTTAGGTTCTCTAACAATGAAATAATGCTGCTTAACTTCTCGCAGTGCTATGGCGCGAGTTTTATTGTTGATGACGTCAGAGCGCTGCCGAGAGACAGATCTTGGCTATTATATTAGCAATGTAATGATAATTCTCAAAAATTTCCTCATTTGTAAAGATACATTTATGGCTTTCGAATATTTTTAGCATTCTTGTAAGGGACAAGGCGACTCTTTGATTTTAAATGTTCTATCCCATCCGAATCTTGTATGAACGTCGCATCTTGTTTCAGATAACTACCGTTACGGACAGAATGTTCAGTTATCTATTCTATGACATGCTAACAGAACGAGAAGGGATGACAGTATCTTGCTGGCTGGATGCGCATCACTGTCGCAACCAAACTGGTCAGTGAACTGGATATTAAACTTGATTAAAGCAGCAGTATTTACTGAGTTTGAGAGAAGCTGTGCATTAAATGTGAAACAAGAAGGTGTGCTTTTCACGTAGATAATTTATAGCACCAGTTTGACTGTCACTTAATTCGAAGATGAATTTTATTATTCGAGATTAAAAGCAGAGATAAGTTCCGATTTCAGTTTAAAATTCCAAAAATCAACAGAAAAAACAAAAAAATCCAACATGTTTTTAAATTATTCATTATATCATTGTGATACAAATACATCTAACTAACTGAGAAATTTTTTATATTTTTCTGAATTGTCCTATTAATATATTAAAAATTAATTTATGTTTCACTGCACCATTTCACAAAGTTTTCCAAAAACCTTTTTGGTGTCTCAACCTCATAATAATTGTTAAGTTAGATATTTTGCTGATGGTGGTCAAGTTCTGGACACCATTTTTTGTTGAAAATTTAAACATCAGAATGATCATCAAGACATTTAGATGTTTACTATGATCGAATGAATCTAAAAGTGAAGGAAGGACACAAAACAATCAAACAGGAACAACTTCAAAATTAAACAAACCGACATGAATGGAAATTTTAATTGAACACACGAATTATTCGAATTCTTTTATGCG
This sequence comes from Araneus ventricosus, assembly GCA_013235015.1. Taxonomy (NCBI): domain Eukaryota; kingdom Metazoa; phylum Arthropoda; class Arachnida; order Araneae; family Araneidae; genus Araneus; species Araneus ventricosus. The sequence continues at coordinate 5,035 of BGPR01007218.1, read as the reverse complement.
AAGTTTTGATAATACTAAGATATTTGAAATACTTTTCTCTCCTAATGAAAAAATGAAATAAAATCTATTCTAATTCAAAAATTGATTACTTGGTTTAATTAGAAGTGAATATTTCAGAGAAGAGGAACTTAAAATAGAGAACGTGAAGTTTCTTTCTTCAAGAATCTATTTATAATCTGGACACATGCGAAATTGAATGGAAGTGTCAAGTTTATTGCTCGATTCGACTAATTGATTCCGAAACGGAGGTCTTTTAATCCACAATTTCAATGAAAAAGATCTTTCGAAAGCTTTCTTGTCTTTATTAATTTATAGTGCTTTATTAAGAAATTCTCAAATAATTGTATAAAATCATTTTGTCTTGCTTCTGGGTGGAATTTACTTTTGTCGCATTAAAATTTAGAGGACCTGACTCGGTTAGAGGACCTGACTCGGTTAGAGGACCGAGTTGTCGTACTAAATATTTTTAAATCGGACAGCAATAAAAAAATATGGAAATTTTAGATTTCTCTGAAACTCCTCGGAAATCAGTCTTCTACTCTTCTTCTAGTATTATAAATTCTAGTATTACAAGTTATACTGCTGTTATTTTAAAATTTGGTTATTGTCATTAGTAAAGTTTGTGGGTTATGATTTTTCTGTTCTATGGTTACCTTCGTGAAGTATGTATGTCATATATTTCTTGTACGAACAGCACTTCGTGTATAAACAGTGTCTCATTTGTTTTGTTCCATCGTATGTCAGTGAAAATTCACAGCTTTGGAAACATTATAACTTCAAGAAAAGTTTGGAAATATACTTAAATCTTCCTACCTACTTTATTAATTAGAATAACAAGAATAATAAGAATATAAACTTAATTAGAATAACAAGAATAATAAGAATATAAACTTAATTAGAATGACAAGAATAATAAGAATATAAACTTAATTAGAAT
>BGPR01007217.1:0-72981 GCA_013235015.1 Araneus ventricosus | reverse complement strand
TTTCGAAGTGTGAGAGGATACAAAAGTTAAATCCTACTTTGAAATTCCTAAATATTTGATGTGGAAATACCTTAACAAAATATATGAATCTTTCTAACCACTGAACAATTTTTGTGGTTCAGTTGTCGGCAGCACTACTGCATTGTGACCTAATCCTTTTCTTCAAAAATGAAATCTAGGGATCAAATAAAAACTACTGTTGTTTTGGAGTGATGTACACGTTTTGGAAAGAGAACAATTTGATTTTTCTTATATTGACATTTTGAAAAGCTCATGTTTATCTTATTTTTTCTCTCTCTCTGCTACAGATTTCCAAAGAGGAGTTTAATGCTGAATTTGCTCCAGACTCAGATGAAGACAACTCATGAATCCCACATATTTGTATATATTGTGTAAATAAATTTTTTAAAAAACTTTTGTTGTGTATAATTATTTAAATGTAGCATTTAATATAAAATTAATATTGCACATCTACTAATAATAAATGCCAAGTTATACTTTGGAGGGTGATAATGTGCACTGCAGAGCAATTTAAAAAAAAAAAAAAAAAAAAAAACTTTTATCGACTAAAAATCAAGCAAAATTTTGGCATTTTTCATCTATATGTTACAAAAATCTATTTTATGTGACCTTAAAATTCAAAAACTTATCTTTTTATTGATGCAGGTTTTGTTGCCATATAATATCCTCATTAATTGTGAAATTTTTAAAAGCATTTTTATGCATTATTTGCAATCATACGTTTTATTGTTACAATGAAATTCAAAACATTTTCATTGTTTCTACAAATATTTAACTGCATGTTTCTCTTCCATTGCTAAAAACTTAGTGATGAAGATTCTGTTTATTCCTCTGTGCGCTTCGACAATGTCGTGATGAATTTTCACTTATTTCATAAATTTTTTTGTAAAATCTTTTAAACATGCCTTCTTTGTTAACTATATAAATATTTCTCTTGTATAGATCCCAAAAAACGTGTTATTTAGTTAAAAGGATTTGACAACTTCTAGAGCAACTGATGGATCACATGACTTCACTTTATAAATGTAAACAAAAGAATGCAATTTAGTTCAAGACATTTTTTCAATGAATTAATAATGATATTAAATATTATTGAAATAATGAAAGAAGACAAATTCAATGTGCAAATGAAGTAAGTTTTAAAGTTATATTCAGGAGTAGGAGAAATAATTTGTTACACTGATGCTGGGCCCAGGACTTTAGAATAGGTTGCGCTGCAAATTGAATTTTATTGGGGTAATTATTCACCAAATATGGTAATACTAGAATTTCCTTTTGGCAAGTTCTTTTAAATAATGATTGACTCTTACCGTCATGCCAATTTTGTGTTTTTAAGTTTTCTTTATACTTTGAAACATTGCTTGTATCTTTTTTTTTGCATTTTCATAAATTTTCTTTGTTTCATTTGTGTATGTTCAGTTGGTCTTCGAAATGCTTACAAAATCGGAAAAAGACATCCCGCTAAGGTATCAAATTTATTCTGTTCCGATTAAGTTAAGCCTCGGAAGCAAATCTATTCGATCTAACCATAATTGTTTTTGCGGGACAACAATTGTATCCTCATTGTAAGAAAATAGATAAAAATAGTAAAAAAAGTAGTTAAAATGTGTAAAATTTTAAAATAATAGTAGACAACGACAAAACTAAGAATCTGGTGAATGATTTCTCAGAGGCCAGACATTCATGCAGATTCAAAATGGAATAGGTTTTCTGCAGAGGAAAAAAGTGCTTTCGGGTCTGATATTTTTAATTTCCTCTTTTTTGCTCAGAATAATTGGAAAAAAACATTTATCCACAAGAAGGAAATTAAATACAACCTCAAGAACTTAGAGATGTGAAAAGAAGGTTAAAATCTTACACTCTTATAACAAGTGTGTAGTGGAACAGTACGGTGACACTATATCTTACGTGTAGTACAATGTAAACAAGGTAAAATATCGTGCCGCGTGTCTCATCTGAGTGGAAACACTATGCAAAGTTGTGAAATTTTTTTGTAAAGTTTTTTTCCTAAGATTTTTTGGGTTTTTTATATAATTTTCACCAGACGGATTGGCTTCTATTATTCTTTTGAGCTTTTTTAAGTCTTCTCACTACTTTTTTGTCTCTTTAGATATTCGGTACTCATTGTAGCAAGTAGGGTTGCTATGCAAGCTACTCCGGAGTTAATTAGCAAGTGGCGGGATTCAGTAAATGTATCCAATAGCAAGAAGACATACCTGCTGATAAGAAAAAAAATAAAGAATAACTTGTTTCACTCCAAGCTAATTGATATTATACAAGCTAAATGTGCCGTATCATTTTAATGTTGTAATCAACTGCACATTTTATAGGAGAGGTAAGAAAGTGAAATAACAGCATGATGTTAGACAACATGCAATTACACTATGATGTGGACAGATACATTTTCCATGCAAATGGGGCATCGTGTGATTCGACTCCATTAGGGAGGTTCTGTAAACAATTTAAATATTTTAGGGCTGCAAATTAAAACTACTCTAAAGATAGGCAGCTTATGTTGCGAATATGGGTTCATTTTTTAGATCAAGGGGTTGTGTAGTTGCAGGTAAAGAACAAATGTTATCTAGATATTGATAAAAAAATTTAATAAAACACTTAATAGTTCTTATGCTGTTTTATAGTAAGTAGTAAAATATTTTATCATATTCTCTGAGAGGAAACTTAATTAGCTATTTCTCTACAATAATTTTATTAAAATAGTACAGAGGCTCCCAACATGTGGTACACGAAATCAAAAGTGGTAATGGCGGAAACAGGAAAACATTAAGAATTAAAAAAGTTACAGAAATTAGCTTTCCCAGGTTAATACTTGCTATTTAAAACTTGACCACTTGATTATTTATATATATTTTTTTTTGTCATTGCTGCTATCAAAATTGCCAAGATTGGACCATAAACAATTATGAAATGGACAGTTTAAATCATGGTGGCATCAAAGAGATTACTATCGAACTACAGAAATAGCCCAGAAACTACTTTTCATTACTATTAGTCCTCATAAATTGGAATTAGAACAAGTCAAAGCAAAAAAAAAAAAAAAGGAACATTACAGACATCAAATATTGCTTCAAAGATAATAAAAATAAAGATTATATGATTTTGTATCATATAAACAAAGGGAAAAGAGGGATGCCACTCACAAAAAAGCAAAAAAGAGGAAATCACGCACGAATTAAAAAAAGCAAAAATGAGGAAATTCTGCGTGAATTTAAAAAAGTTAAAGTGTGGGAATCACACGCAAGTAAAAGAATTTGTGAAGTAAAATTTCCATTTTTCATAACATTTATGCATGAATTAATATAATATATAATAAAATGAAAATTTGGTTATAATTAAAATCAATGTTATAAAATTAAAAGCTTTTTAAAAAATAAGCCGACTGCATAAAAACGAGGCTTACTCACACATACAAATATATATATAATTTAAATTTGATTTTTAATTAATATTTTTACCCAATAAAGCTGTGCATGAATATTAGAAACAGAAATCCAATCCAAATCATATATTTTCACAATTAAAAATGTCCAACACTAGGACTGAATTTAAAATGTTTAAGTTACTAAAAAGTTAAATTACTGCATTCTTCACACAAATTAAAAATTTTGAAAAATACTAACAATATTATTAATTTTATTACAATGCTGTATTTTTACACACAAATGCAGAAATTCTATAAAAATAAAACATTTTCATTTTTTAATATTTGCACGCAGAAACTTCTCTTCGATAGTTAGGATATTATTTTTTTAATTTTAACATTTCTTTTAGAATTAAGTTCAGAATGAAAGTTTTTGACAGCTTCACTTTTACTTTTATCCTCAACTTTTCTTCTATTGGATTCATTTACATTTTCGCCACCATTAAAATTTGGTTCATGCAGTCTCTTTAAAATGTGTTAGTTTTTTCTTATGATTTATCCTTTGCCTTTTAGTTGCATCTGCAGACATCCTTTTTTGTCAGAGCTTTTTCTTTACTGGCATTTAATTCTTTTATTCTCTTTTCTCTTAATGATTTATTTTGTTTAAGTTTAACAAAGTAAACATTCCGTGAATTTCTTACATTTCTCACCAGTTTCGGATCAACTTTTTCTTTGAGAAAGTCATGTTTGGAAAACATACAAACTGCCGATTTTTTTTTTGTGAGCGCAGCTCATACATAATGCACTGCATAGCATTAAATGTTGAAACATTTAACCTATTGCTTCCAGGTGTAATCACATTATTCATTATGATAAAGCTACTTTCCACTTTGGGTTCACGGAAGCAGGTTAGCAAAGCAAATGTCATCCTTGAAAGTAGAGGATATTTTGAGGTATTCTCCACCATAAATCAACAGATTCTTCTACAATATCACTAAAATGATCATTTTGAAAATTATGTATTTCGAAATCATATGCTTCTTTTTCTGAATCTTGAACAACATTTGAAGCCTAGAGTGGCAGTTCTTTCATCAATTCTAATGCAACAGAAGTCTTTCTATTGCATGGATCCAGTGAAGATACTGCCTTTAAAAAAGAGTTGGCAAAAGGCATTTTTTCCACAAGCCACTTAGACACCCAATGTATGCCTTAAATACACATATCTTAAAATTTTTTTTATCACAATCAATTGAGATTTCGGAGCCAACTTTATAAGTTGCTTTGCAGTATCACCCACAAAGATTGAAGAAAAAGAAAGAAGAAATATCGGCGAAAATCGAGGATTGATTTTTTTAAAAAAAAAGCGGAATTTTTCAAACCGCGATTTATAAAAAAGCAAAAAAAGCGGAAATCCGCCGTTCGGCGGAAAAGTGGCATCCCTGGGAAAAGAAATGATACAGTACAAACAATGTCATCCATTGTGCACTGATGTAAATTTGATAATGTCCAATTTGGGAAACCAGTTTCTTTAATTGGACAAGTGATTCAATTTTAATAATCTATTTTGTTTCTACTTTAAAGTGTATTTCTTGAAAAGTTAATTACATTATCTTGAAGATAAACTACAAAAGAATTACAACTACTTGTTTTTTATTAAAATGACTTCTCTATCACTGTGCATTAAAAAATGTTTAGGTGGATCAAAATTCGAAAACTTTCCCGACTTCATTGGAACCATGAATACCAAATTGTGTGTAAGATTTAATTGAAATTAATTACAATCAATATTACTGGCGGCAAAAGCGATTTGAATGATGATACTGGATCCAAGGTACAAGGCCACAGCGGCAAGGTCTCAGCTTTGAAACCAGATTCCACTGAACATCCAGTGTATGTCAGCCTGTTCTACATTAAATCATACGTAGGGGTGGTGCAGAAGTTTGGAGAGGGGGATACCAGATCAGGTGTAGTCCTCGTCATCTGACCGCCATTCAAAACAACCCTTATGTTGCTTTAAAATCGGTTGTTAATATAACTAAATTAAAGAAGACCACTGTGATCCATCTTTACCAAAATTGCTCAATGCACTTGCCTTATCCAAAACCAAGAATTTGATTCTCTTTTTTTTATCAAGAAAACTACTGCTTTACTTCTTGCTTCATATCAGTTCTATGATGAGCCCTCATACCTACTGTTTCACCCATGTTTGTCTGTTCTATAAATATGAAAGAAAAACCTAAACACACGTACTCTTATGTCGTACAGTTTTTGAGTTCTAATATTCAACCCTTCAAGAGGTTTTAGGACCTACAATACTAATTAATTACTACTCTAAGGGGTCTATTCTGGTACACCCGGTTGGGTTCCACACGTTAACAACGGAACCCAACCCAACCGGGGGTACCAGAATAGACCCCTATAGCTTTTGGATGAACATTTTTAGTCTCAACACTTGGCACATATGTATATTGTTGGAGTTCCCACTCTAGAACATGCAACAGAAAATTGGGTATGTAAGAAACAGTTTCTAGGTTGTTACCAGCAACTTTTGCTGGACATTGTACACTCATCCCAAATGGCAAGTGTATGGAACCAGTGGCGAATCTAGGATTTGGGGGGGGGCCGCCCGGAGGGCATAAAAATTTTGTATCGTCATAACGAATGTCAAATCTCAAGGCTAAAGTAAACCAAAACTTTTCAACTTTACTCATCATAATAATAAGAATCATAAAGAACACTACAATATTTTCGATAATTTAAAAAAATTGCAATGAAATTAACTAGCCAAAAAATGTCTTTGACCACGTCAAAACTACAGATACAAGGGGAATGACTACAAAAGTAGGAAACTTTCAAGCCTGTATAGCCAGGAAGCAGTGTTGAAACGTTTTTATTATTTTTTTAAAGAGGGAAATGAAGAAAAAACAGTTGTAATGATTTTAAATAAAATCGAGAATTCTGGCTTGGCTCGGGGGGGGGGGGGGGCTGTAGCCCAATAGCCCCCCAGGATTCGCCACTGTGTGGAATAATTGCCTTACTAGAGCTATTGCATAGAGTATTCTCAGTTTCAGCCAAGTTCAGAGATAACCATAACACTGAATAATGCACTGTACAGCTGCCATCCAAGTGTTTTAGCTGTTCTTGATGAAACAACTGCAAAAGCTATACAATGTTTCAATAGAATTGAAGAAAGGATAAAATTATCTGAAAACGTATTTTTTCAGTTCCACCTTGAGGCTTCAAGGAACAGAAGACCAAGGATAGTTTCCCTTCAACTATCAAATTTATCATTAACTCATAAGCTGATCTTTGTTATTCGTTTATTTCTACCGTATCATGCAAAATATTCGCATCATAGATTGTTCCACACTTGCATTTTTCATTGTAAAAAACCAAGACATAAAACAATTATTTTTCTAAAAAGCAATACATAGCGATTTTTTGGCGTTTCCTTCAAAAATCCGTTTAAAAAAAGTAATTGGTTAGTCTGGTGGACAAGAAGTCAACAATTCCCTTTGCTACTTAGAGGGTTCACGAATTTTATCTTTCCGATTTTTGGGAACAGCAAAAAAAGTATAGCATTGGGCAATGCCTAAAAGCAGCTTCAATCTCTCCGGGCACTCTTTTTTCGGTGGGTGTCTGCCACTCAAAAATAAATTGCAGACCTTTATTTCCTCTCATATCCCTCGATTAGTCTTTTTATTTTTGAGTACCCCATACTCACCACCACCCCTTCACGCAGACTTTGTATTAGCATAATCTTAAGTTGACGACATCGCCAAAGAACATTTAAAAAAAAAAAAAAATCAACACAGGAACGTCCCTTTAAGCAAAAGACTGTGGCCGTCCAAAAATCACTGTTAATTTCCGTGCCCTTTCGTTAAGTGTGATTAATTTCACACCTGCAGTGCTTTCTTCCTTAGTCGTTTGCCCAGATGAGTTAGAATTCAGACCGTTGTGGTTTGTGAAGGGGGAAGTGAATTTCCTGTATTTTGAAGTCCTTCTATTCCAATAGTCATAGGAATCAGAGGGTTAAAACAATGCAAGAAAAACCTTCCACTGCAATTGATGCTAGCCATACACTCACTGCTATGGAATGTAATAAATTTAGAATAATAGTAAGAGTGACAGTAAATGTCAGTAGTAGTCAATTAGAACACTTATGCATGTTTCGTTTCCTGCATTATACAATCAACTTATTTCCAAATTTCTACAATTTGTCTTTTGGACGAATGCGAGATTGCACATGCGTTCATTCAAGTTTCAAGATGCATCACACAATCGATAAATAACTCATTTCTAATATATTCCATATTTCGAAGTCTAATCTTTATATTGCAACAATAAATACATTTTAAATTGGAAACTGTGCCACTGTTTACCCTCAAATGTATTGTGCTAGTGTGGCCCTGAGAAGAGAATCGCCAAAATGCTACTCTCGGGATACTTGAACTGGAGCCCCCCCCTTTTTTAAAATTAAAATAATGATCACCACATCATAACCTTAAGAACTGTGTAATAAATAAAATACAGTAAAATAGGGAAATCCTTTATTTCAATGACTTAAATATCAACAATGCACAATTAAGAATCATTTGGTGGTAAAAAAATATCAGTTCATTTAAATAAACTGCAATGCATTTTACGTCATTTCTGATTATTTTAATCAGTCAACTAAAAGTAAGAGCCGATGGCTCATCATCCAATTAAAAAATTGTACAGAAAATGCACAAAACTAAACACAAAAGGATTAAAAAAAAAGAGGCAAGAGTCACATCGAGAATCAATTGGTGGTAAAAAAATATCAGTATATTTAAATAAACTGCATTAACATCATTTGTGATTATTTTAATCAGTGAACTAAAAGTAACAGCCGATGGCTCATGATTCAATAAAATTGTAGAGAAAATGCACAAAACTAAATACAAAAGGATTAAAAAAAAAAAGTCACATCGAGAAGAAACAGATGACATTTGAGCAACAAAATTTTAGCTCTCGGGCTAGTTTAGTGTACCAGCACTAAAGCCCATGCAATTTATTTCATTAAGTATCAATACTTCCAAGCACTGCATTCCGACAAAGAATTGGGGCATGGATGCAAAATGAATTACTGACCATTTAAGTCTTAAAAAAAATTAGCCACAAGAGTATTACGAGATTCATGATAGTACATCAACATTTCATAGTGTCCTTGATTTTTTTAAACCAGAATATCACAATTTAAAAATTCAAGTTCCATCATGATTAATATCAAAAATAAACATTGTCAATAACAAATACCTATGATTTGAGGCACCTACAACTTAAAAGCATTCCACAATTGTACAGAGTGCTGCAATTACTTTTGCAGAGGATGGAGCGAGAATATAACCACATAAAAGAGCCCTTGCACACGTAAAAAGATAACTTATGATACATTCCATAAAAACACTAACAGTTATGAATTGGATATAAATATGGTACAACAAAGAAAGCTCTAAAAATATGTTCATTGATCACTTTCACTTTCGTCGTTCTCTGGTCCACTTTTCTTGCTATTCTTGCAACGACTACTATGGAGAGAAAAATGCAATATTATAGAAAATTATACAAATACACATAGGAATAAAAATAAAGGCAATTTTTCCGAGATCCTTACACTAATTTCTACAAGTAAAATTGATCAATCATCAATATAAGTAACAGAACTACTCTAGACTGCAAACTATCTGGGTAATCATCATTAAAGGCATTTTTTTTTATAACAAAACCTGCTCGTTCATATTTTATTAAGTATTGCACGGGGCATTTTAAAAAAAAATACACAAATATTAATTTAACATTTTTTTATACGACTGCAAACTTTTTTGACAAGATTTTACGATTGGAAGGGTGGGTGGGGATATTTTTCGCCAATGTTATCAGTTGTAAGCTCTTATTCTACATTTTTGGCGATGTTTAGGGACAACAAATTCCAAAAATCTGAAAAGTACTCCATTCGATAATTTTACGCTGACGATAAAAGCCGAAATTTTCTTTTCTAGTGTTTGTTTCATGGATTTTTTAGAATGCCTCAAAAATATCTCACGGATATGGGGATTGAGAATGTGATGAAGAATTTGGATGAAGGAAATTTTGATGATAATTATTCAGAGAGTTGAGAATCAGAAAAAGTATTCGGAAAGAAAATACTATAAACAGAAAAAAAGACTCTTAAGAACCCAGAGGTTTTAAAAAGTAGAACACGTTTTTGCATATTTAAAACAGACGTTTAAAAAAGTATTGCTTAGAACAAATTTTTCCCTTTTTAAAATTTAGGATTTCAGTTTGATTTAGGGACAAAACTTATTCAAGAATATATATTAATAATTTTTGTCTGAACATTCAAGATTCAGAAATGCATTTAACCCAGTAAAAAATTATTTTCATTGGAATATAAGAAATCAGTTAAATGCTTTGCCTTTGTTTGCTGAACTTTGGCTTTATTTAGTAGCTTTTAAACGTATTCATTTAATTTAAAAACTGTCATTTCCTTCCTGGAAATGTTTCATCATTTTTTTCAATCACACTTTCTCATATTTGAACTCAAAAGATTTTAAGGATATTTATTTCTTTGTACACTAAACAAGGCTTCAATTTGGGAAGTACAATATTTAGGAAAAAATTTCTAATATATTTTACCTCAAATTTTGTTCTCCTGTTGCATGTTTCGTCGGATAATTTTGATAATATGTCGTGATATTATTCATTATGGTATTTGACTATGTAAGCTTAATCTAAAACTTTATAGAGTATGCATACTTAGAGATCTGTAACTGGTCATATAATTTATTACTACACTAAGTAAGCACCGAAATTATAAAAAAGTTCACAATCGAATCAATGCAATCTCAGAGAAATGTAGTTTTGAGATTACAATAACATTTCTGTTCACATTTGACATATTAAATGCTCTTTTAATATATATACTCCTTGAAAATATGGTTTATAAAATATATAAGGTTTTATTGCCTATTTCTTTTAAATGTTAATTAACGCAATATATAACTTTCAGTTATGTTAATTTTTTTAATATTTAATACTGAAAAAATATTTATATTGTTTTTTAAGTAACTTGAAAAAGTTGACTGGATTAAGAACTGATCATAAAAAAATTCTAAGACTATTTTAACACACAAATAACGATTTCCTACTGTATTATTAATCTTTGTATAATGTTTTTCTTATATTTAAACAATTGATATCATACCACTTTGTTTCCGAAGAAGTTATGTCGAGTAATTTGTGGAGATGAAAATAAAATTATGAATGAAACAAATAAAAATTATAAATATAAGCCCTTATTTCATATATGATTATTATTAAATATCCCATTTAGATCAATTTTACTCTCTTATTACCTGAAATGCTGTACTTTCAATTCGAGTAGAAAATCTATTTTAATTTTAGAACCGAAATAAGTTCTTCAAAGCGAGAAATACATTCAAATAAAAGTGGGAGGGAAGAATTTAGAAAAAAAAATTATTGAAACATATGTAACCAAATCTAGAGACCTTTCTGACACTTCTATCATTATTGACCAGAAAATGGCAGCCCTTACCCTCACCCCATTGTTAAAAGAATGCCTTAACAATACTGCATGGAGTGTCAATGGTCATACTGGTCTTTCTAGTGGGGGAAAGAAATGATCTCCTCTGCTCTAAAAGTAGCCGAACGAGGGGTATATTTTCCTTCGATCTGAACCGAGAGGTTAAGAATGTAGATGGCAGCTCAATGAAATTTCACTTTCATTTCGGAAAAATTAATAGATTTAAAATGCCCAAATTTCTCGACTCAAAGATACAAATTTTTTTGAGCGTATCAAGATGGTTGTCCACCAAGGGGTCCTCATATGAGGAGCGACCCACCTCCTCTGAAGGAGGAATTTCTTTTTGTAAATTCCATGTGAAGACAAATCAAACACATTCATAGTGTTTTCATCACATTTCAAAAAGTTTAATGCCTCGTGCCGGAAAGGGTTAAGGGATTACCTTAAATATGAGAACTGCAGTGCAAGTAAGCGGAGGAGACAAGAAGATCTAAAAAATCCCAGTAAAGGTGGCTTAGATCTTGGGGCCCATCCCCAAAGGCAGGTTGCAGTCCTGTAAAAAAGGGTGGGGGCCGTCGTACGAGCCACTCGTAATGGGAGGCATTTTGCATCGGCCACAGAGCCAGTATTTTTGTTGCAGCAGCCAATCTTTCAGACTGACCAGGATGCAGGAGCAGTAATCAAAAGATAACACTAGTTGAAATGAAGACCAGTTTGATCTCTGTATTAGCATTCTTTCATTAAAAAATACCTAGAATCCTGCCATAGTGCCTAACTAAGCCACTTTTGAACTTTATCAAATATTAAAACAAAAGATATGCAGTACACAATTTACAAAATTTTGATTTTATCTAGAAAAATATTTACAACAACCAGTTTCCATCATTTATTTATTTATTTAGTAATCGAATAAAATTGAACAATTTTACACAATAAGCCAATTAAGAACATTTCATGCAAAAAAAAAAAAAATCTGACAGTAGTGAACATTTGAAAACAGCAGGAAGAAAGGGACTAAGCATCACTGCAACCATTCTAAATACTTATATCGATCAAAATAATCAGAAATAACATGTTTTGTGGTATACAAACTAGATGCAAACTCATAAAAAAGGGAAATTGCAATAGCTATGAACAAATTATTTCAACCAATAATAAACTAGACGTATAACCCAACTTGCAGGATGCAAATTAGACGAGCTTGATCTAGAACTACCAATTAGGCACAATATACTTTGAAGAGTGGGAATGTGTACCTTGGAGCATTTAAAAAAAATTTAATGAGAATTTTAATTAATTAATGATTATGTAAAATTTTGAAATTTTCCCTCCACAACAAAATCCAAGTATTATCACAGAAAATTATTTATGCATCATCTTTAAAAAAAAATCTTTCCAATGGTATTAATTTAAAAATAAAGTTTAAAGGTTAAGTAATTCAGCTTATATCAGTCATCTGTTACTCAAATTGACACATCATACTAATGTTACTTCCAAGATAAACTTTTAATGAACAAAAATTTAACTTGTATATATTCAATACATATTTGAGACATCAAAAATGAGAAGATTGCCTAAAACATTGGTATTTCATAAAATAGTCTTTGAAAAATGTTTACTTACGGATGCAATAGTATGCTCTTAATGGAGGGTGGTAAATTGTTCACAGTCTTGCACATTTCATAAAATTTTTTCATCTGTTTAAGAAATTCATAACAATCCACATCAGATACCTATAAAATAGAAGAAAATGCAATTTATACTTGAAGAAACTTGTAGTGTTTTTTTTTTAAAGCACTTGTGGTCGACATTCACAATCACTCCACGCAAATGGTGAGGTGGCACTCCACATCATTCTTCAGCCCATCCATAGGCTGTTCCACATAAACCAGAAACCCATCACTTACAGGCACTCCGTCCCCCCTACTTTACCCCTCGCCTTGAAAACGCAAACCCCCACTGCTCTAATGTCGTCTAGTGCTGTGGCGGCGAACTTATGACCAACGGACAACACACAAAATCTTTTGAAATTACTGCCGCATTCATTTTAACATATTAATTAAAAGTATGCACCTTATAATATATGTGCTTTCCTTTATTCAAAAACTGAGTGCAGAGGCATCACTAGGCATGGTGTCACCTGGTGTGGTAATTCATGGTACCACCCCAATGATATCAATTTTCTAACGTCAAACTTTATTTTTTGCTCTTGTAAAAGAAAGAGGAAAACGTTAATATTTTAGAGGATTTTAAAAGGGGGAAGAAAATCAATTGTTAAAAAATTTTCAGTTTTTCTGAATTAAGTACCATTTTACCACACCCTTCCAAGCGACATCTCCGACTTAGTGACCCACTTCTCAAAAAGGTTCCCCATTACCGACCTAGGCCAAGAGAGCTTCAGCACTTCATGGACCTTCAACCACACCAATCCTCAATGGATTTTCCCAATGACAACCGTTTTTGGGATGGCGAGACCAAATTTACACTCTGTGGAGTGATTATGAATGCTTTATATTATCATTCACACTTGCCTTCAAATGCTGAATTATTCAGTTCTACAGTCCACTGCCACATGCCACTGAACATCATTCAGTAAAATGTACTAGATATAACTAAAATTTTTTCAATATCTTAAAGATATATCTGTTCTCAAGCAAATTTTGAGATAGCAATGAGAAAAATCATGAAATTCCAGATTTGAGAAAGTAAAAAAATTCCGAACACGTTTCCCCCAAATCTAATTTCTGTTTACATGGAGGGATGCGAACATTAATAAAATAATTTATACCTAAATAAATATTTACCATTGAATAAGAAATGTTAAGCAGTTTTAATGAAAGGCATATTAAAATCATAATGCTACAATTTCAACACAAAGTCTTCAACTTAAAGGTTCAGACACTCAATTTATAAGAATTCATATTCATACATTATGATTATTCACAATAAAGCAAATTGTAATGGATGAAAGAGTTATAATTGTTTGTTATACGCATCACAACACACATTCAGCATGCATATACATCCATTTGAAAACATGAACATACATTTTTTATGATTAAACTAACCATTGTACCAGCAGCTCCACAAGCATTTATCTGTTCTACACATACATAGAACCGGCCAAAGTTGGAATTTCGTTTCTTAGACATAAGATTTTGAAATCAGTCGCAAATCTTTAAAATAGCAGTTTAAAATGAGATCTAAACAAACAGATTCAGCGCAT
The DNA here is from genome assembly GCA_013235015.1 of Araneus ventricosus. Classification (NCBI taxonomy): domain Eukaryota; kingdom Metazoa; phylum Arthropoda; class Arachnida; order Araneae; family Araneidae; genus Araneus; species Araneus ventricosus. The sequence goes on along the minus strand of BGPR01007217.1, from coordinate 58,788 downwards.
ACGCAAAGCTCCTGCTATTTTACACATGCATAGATCAAGGATGGTATTTTAGGCATGCGCAGATTGAGGTTGGGTTCGATTTAATTATTTAACTCCCTTTTTGATTTTGAAAATCGTCAATAAATGCCCTACAGAATGGTACAAATATCTCCAATAAATATTTTGTATTTCTCAACTTATAAATGTTCACACAGATACTTTACTTTGGGAAGATTTAAACATGAATTCTGCACATATGCTGCTACTTTGCGTGGATCGTGATAGGAATATAATTATTATTAAACTCCCTTTTTGATTTTTATATGCGTTTAATATATTAAAGCTTCGATAAATGTCCTACAAAATGGCACAAATATCTCCAATATCGGTTTAGTATTTCTCTAGTTTTAAGCATTCACACATACAGACGCTTTCCAGGGGAGTTCATTTTATACTATATTACAGATAACAAATACAAAAACTCTAAACTTACATAAAGAGAGTAGAGACCAGCCTTATTAGGCTTCACTTTCTTTGTAGGAGGTAGAGAGATGTTCTTTGTAAATTGAAGAACATCATCTAAGCTAGCTGTAAAAGAAAGAGATGACAATATATATACAATTTTTGCAGATAATGCTACAAGAAAAAAATACATTAACACTTGTGAACACTACTATAACCTATATTACATGAAATATAATGAATTCATAATATTTTATCGAAGATAAGCCAGTTTTACCCATTAAGTGACCACTTAGGGGTACACGATAAATTAAACTGCAGCTTCAGCTTTATCATCTCTTTCTTTCACTTTTTTGGACATCTGTCAATCAACCTCTAGTGTACACAATTAACCTTCCAGAGGGCACTCTAAAATTTTTTACATGAGTGGGTGTGTGTCGTACTTTTCACGACACAGTAAGTTTTTTAGTTTTTCCCTTGCAGTGGTAAGTTACTTCATTACAGTAATAAGAGACATCAGAAAAGCATTTCACCAAGAGTGAAAATTAATTTTTATATTATTTACAAAATCTAATATTATACTGAAATTGGAGAAAGCAATGAGATTTGATACTATTATTTTCTAGAAAGGTATTAAGCAATATATAATAAAAAGTAGTATAATACAAAGCAATATTGTACAAGAAAGACTTTCTTCTTAATTTCTCATCATTGTCTTTGCATTCAAAACATTGAACTATTGCCTGAGTGATGCTTATAACCTTGCACCTACTGTATTTCATGGATTTTGATGATCGTTTTATTTCTTTCTGTTGGCATTAGAATCATAAATTCTTATCAACTTCGGGATAAATGAGCTGATGCCATCTCGCACAGTGGAAAAGTGTAAACACGTTGTTAATAGTAATATGACGTCATCTGACGATCAACTAATCAGATTTTCTTTCGGTATTTTCCAGTGTGCAGGATGGCATCAGGAATATGTAAATCACCCAGAAAGGGTGAATATAAGTGCGTATTCTTTCTCTGCGAATCAGTAGGTTGTAAGGACTGGTGTGTTTGTGTATTTTTGCTGTGAGGTTTTCACAGTCCAAAATGTTTCTCATCCGTATATGGCTTCATCAACAGGGATGAGATTGGCAAAAAAGCAAAAAGACTGAAATCATACGCGAGAAAAAATTTGTATCATAATTTATACGCGAAAGACGTTTTTAAGAAGTAAAACATCAGAACATGCAACATGATGAAAATATTACACTATAATAATTAAGAACTTTATTATTTATAATTCAGTATGTATAAATAAGAAAAAGAATATTAAATTATTATTAAATCATTCACATTAAAAGTTAACAAACAAGTTTAACACATCATCAGGGGCATCAGAAAATACAAAATTAGACATTAAAACATATTTACCACCTGTGCATCACTGAGATGCAACATTCACCTAATAGAAGTCTGAGAAGAATTATATTTAATAGCCTTTTGATAAAAGTTGGCTAAAAAATAAATAAAAATAAGAACAAATAATTTCTTTTTGCTTCATCTAATTGTGTAAAGTGCTCTTTACACACTTAGTGCTTTTGTGCCAAGTAAGCTCTTCATAAATTATAATAATGTATCATATACTGAATTCTGTTTTATTTCTTTTATTTTTATACTTTTTTCAAAAGTAACATCACAATGATTTTGTACCTTATAAAGTGAGAGGGGTCTAGAAATTGTACAGTTACAATGACAGATTCATTTAGCATTAGTGTTATCTGAAACATTTCTTTAATTGTTAAAGAAGTGGTTTCCTTTCATTTTTTTTATTTGTGTGGCTTTTGTTGGTAACAGATCTCCATTAACACGCTTCACCCCTTGTGTTTTGGAGGGCTCCTATCTTTAACAGATTTTTCTTCAATAAAGGATGTGTTTATACCCTCTGCAAGTTTATTTTCAGTAGAGGTTAAAGTTTTTGCACAGTCTTCATTAGTATCTCTTTGTTTAATTACTGGTATAGTTGTCGGGACTACATTATCTCTAGAATGCCTAGGTAAATCATTGGTTATATTTTTTGATTTTGAGAAGATTTTTTTATGTCTTATTCTCTGCTTAACCTCTTTTAACAGAACACCGTCCCATGCCTCTGTGCCTTGAAGCCATGACAGCTATTTTACAGTTTATTGGGCACAAGACAGAATACCTCTTTTGACAAGAGTTTCTTTTTTTTATGTAGTTTATTTATTTATTTGTTTGTTTTTGTTCCATTTTTTTATTATTTCCTCATCTTGGTATGCCCTACAAGATGACCTTAAGTTTTCAACCAATTTTTTCAACATGTTCATGCAAAAAAAAAAAAAAAAAAAAAAAAAAAAAATTTTTTTTTTTTTTTTTTTGCAAAATATGCCACAGAGGTTTTGTTTTCCGCAAAAAGGTGGTACTTAATACTTTGAATGGCACAGAATATGTTGGAATGTTCATCCTTGTAGAGCTTGCCGATATGTTGATTCGTCAATAGACGATGAATCAGCTAGTTTCCTAGCCGGTGGAGTCAAGCCGCATGGTCGAGCATATTTTCCCAGAATTTTCTTTCAAAAACGGAGGATAGAAAGGTTTCTTTTCTTTGTGTAAAAGCGGAATTTTCGGAAGAAAAATTAAATTTTTGCGGCGGGGAAAAAAAAAAAAAAAAAAAAAAACAGGAAATCCGAAAGAAAAAGAAAAAAACGGAATTTTGAGAGAAAAAAACGGAAATTTCTCCAAAATAACAAAAAAGCGGAAATCAGCGAAAAAATCTCATCCCTGCATCAATAAATGTTTTTCACCAGTAATGTTTGTTGCCTTCTGAGAAGTCTTCCACACCAACACCAAAAATGTCTTTAAGATTCCACTGACGTGATTAATGGTTACTCTGCTAAAGCTTCAACGTCATTTGATGATGAGAAAGGCTAACACTTTCAAACACAAACTCTTTTTCTCAATGCTGGTTGCTGCTCACTTGTTTTTTCAGGTTGTGATGTATAATTTAGATTTAAAGACATGGTAATGATCAGATTTTTTGGGCTCGAGCAGAGAGGGTGTTTTCATAAGACTAAGATTTTTCAAGAAAATTCTTCGGTTTGGTGGATTATTGGCAGGCTTATTACATATCAAATATTTTTGACATTGTAAAATGAAATATTAAATCGCTGGAATGCGCACTAGATATAATTATCAAATTGAAACATTAAGATGTGAAAAATAATTCAAATTGCATGAGGCATGCGTCGCAATTTTTATGACAGAGGCATAAAACAGTATGGAATCACCTTAAAACTCAGACAAACCCATTTAATTCTGAAGAGAAGGGTTGCATGACGGAATAGCAATGACCTTCAGACAGTTTTGACTCTGAATGTGAGAACAGGACATGAAAAATCCTGTTCATCATAAAATTTGCGCATTCAAGACCACTGGAAGGTTAAAGAAGTGAAAACTGATCAGCAAATCGTTTGCAAACAAAATCTTCTCATGGGGATCACTTTTCAATAAACAGAATGAATAGTAACCACCTTCATTTTCAATGCTTATCAAGAGTAGGATCGGTGGATTAGTTTCGCAATGGCAACTGTTGTGTCCACAACCAACGCACAGCTTATCAGTCGAGAGTGGTTTTTAAGAGAATGCCTTTCATTTTCTAATTTTATACAATGGTGTTCCAGATAATTTCTGATCAAAGAATGATTTATATCACTTCATACGATGATCTGAAAGAGCATCATATATGAAATTAGAAAATGAAAGGCGAGAAAAAATTCAAATTGCATGCTGCAAGACCAAATTATCAAATAAGTCACTGCCAAGAAGCTGCCATTTTTTTCCCTGCTGTATTTTCAAGTCTGTGATTTGCCAATTTAATTCAGTGCTTTTATTTGATTTCCTAGGGTAGCATACTCATTCAAATTAAAATCAAGTATCGTTTAAATTTCAGAACATTATTTCTGCAGGTTAAACCAAACTTGAATTTTAATCTGACAATTCTTAAGATTAATATGAAAGTCACCAAAGTAGCGAGAATGCAAGTACAGATGTTGAATTAACCTCTTAACGACCTATCCCGAGCTCCACTCGTGCATTCAAATTATGGCATTTTTACACTTATAGTCCGAAATTATGCCATTTGAAGACATTATAAGTAGACACAAAAAATGAAGAATAACTCGTTAACATCAAGTATTCTACAGACCCTTAATTTAATCAATACAACAACACATTCCGAAAACAGAAAGTGTCATCTAATTAGACAGGAGAGAAATAAAACCGTTAAGGGGTTAAACCATCTGCAATAATAAATTGCATGGAAGTGGAGATGGTACCATGTGACCAAATGTTGGTGCTAACGGTCATTCTACTGATTTTGCAAATTTGATATAGAAGTAAGCTTGAATATAGTGGAATATTTTATTTTAAACTTAATTCACGCACAATTTTCGATTTTAATTAAAAGTTTTTAAGTAGAAGAAATATATCAAACTTCAATGCCCCAAAATGTTTTATTCATGCCTTCTTTTAAGAACTTTCACAACATGCAAGAACCTACCAGATCAACCTTTGTAAGCAACTATTTCTGTGCGTCAATCCTAGGTCGGACTCGACTCTTAAAAATTTGAGAATACCATCAGAAACAAACTTTTTTGATTTCCCCCCACTCAACTTTAGCAGAAATGTCATGCAGGCCAAGGCCATGGAAAATTTTACTGCGAAAATGCAGGAATGACATATTTTCTTCATTCTGCCACAATTTTAAAATATTAAACTGAACACAAGTGACATATTACATACTCCCGTTTTCCCCAAGTATTTTTACACTTTCTTAATAATCTTTTTTTTCAATATAGTGTATACAGGAAGAATAAAAAAGCTTTATATTTTTTAAAAATTTTTCATATTTTGTCTATTAGCCCAATAGTTCTGTCGCTTTTTGGAAAATTTTAAGGTTTGAACAAAGTTTCATAATTTTTTTTTTAAGAAAGAGGGGACAATACATCTAATCATCACTCGATAGTTAAACTGCTCAATATTTCCACCATTATGGTTCAAACGAATTCTTCAAAACCACAATGGCATTTGTGGTTTACTAACCAATTGTTGAGGCTGTGGCTTATGTAACACTAAATTCTGGATATATAAATAAAATAAATTATATTTTTCATATCATTTATCTACCACTAAATTATAAAAATATATTTTCATAAACTTTTATTAAATAATACAAGTTTTAAATTTTTATTGTTGAATACAAAATGCATACTTCGTAATGCACATGTTTTTGAATTGCCACTATATCACATTAAATACACAACATATATATGAAATGTAATCGTTGTTGTAGTCGTTAAATGATTAAACAGGCCGAGTTGAATTCTAAATTTCATTTTTATTATCGGAGAGTGACGGAATGTATGTATATCATACTTTAAGTTTTAAGCCAAAAGTGAGCAGAAAATCCCTGCTTTTTCTCAGGTAGGGATTTAACAGATAGACATGTGATCAAAGTGAAGGGAATAATAGCTATTTTTAGTATATTACGTAAGTGTTTTAGGGAAAATGCATGGCGACATTAAGTCGCTGATTTCGCGAATTGTGCACGCATGGAAACGATTAAAATATTCTTTTAGTAATAAATATGCCAAAAATGAGAGATTTAATATACCTCCAGAGCGGGAAATACAACAAAACTGGAGTTTCAGAAAAGTGATTTTGGAATAGATGAAGACTTAAAATATTTAATATTAGAATTTGAAATAAAATTAAGTGATATTATTACATATATATATATTTGTGTGTCAGGTGATAGGGTGTACTAAAAGTAGCCGCAATTAAAGGGTTAAACAAATAAGTAAAAGATGAAAGCATACTCGTATCTTGTTCGTTCTTTCTCTTCAATGGGAGCTGAGGATGCCTCTCTGCCATAACCTGCTTTTCTTCTGCTTTACGATCTCGCCCAGGACAAGCACAGATTTTTACATCTAACTTTCGTCGGCCCAGCACTTTACCCCTAAATGAAAAAAGAACTTTATTCAGCCTCTAACAAAAGGCTTCAACTGATGTTCATATGCTTATTGTAATATATTCTCAAGATTAACAGAAGATCATTTTTAAGCAATAAAAGCATCAAGCAAGAACAAAGTTTAGCCGATATCATTATGTCATTGTTAATTTTTAAATGAAAAGTATGTGTGGAATACCTCGGCAATTGTACATCCACTTAACTTGCAATAGTTTAGACAGAATTCTTGCAGCATACCTTCAACTTTCATTTTAATAACATGTTTATCAGAAAATAACAGAAGATATTTGCCACAAAATAGGGATGCAATGAATATTCGGCTGGCTGAATACCAAGATATTCGGCCAAATATATTCAGGGGAATAATTTCTTCTAAATGTATTTTAATAAAGAATATTGCAGAATTACTATTCAGAACATATATTAAAAAATCTCCTAACAATTACCCAATTGTAAGTTGCATTGAATAAAAGTGTATTTAATAATGCTGCGTATCATTTACCATTGTCAAGCCTGAAATTACGATGCAAGAACAATAATTGTTCAGCATTTTCATGAAGAAGTCTGTTCTGTTTGGCTTCATACTTATATATTACAAGCTTCAGAAAATAAGCGCTCGCTATATACTATGCTTCCAGGAACTGAAAGATATTTTCTAGGTAAATTTGCCAATTTTTCCGTCCCCCCCCCCCTCCAGCAATCGAGTGATATTCTAGTCTAGCCATTATAAATTTTTATAAAAAAAAGGAATTTCCTTCAAATAACCTTAATTTATCCACTGAATTTCCTTTTCTGTTTGTCATTGCCATGTTCTACAACGATGACTTTTTAAATTTCTGTTTAGCAAGTTCCAAAATGAAAAGTATTTTTATAAAATCAAAAGAAAATGTTTTTAAAAAGTAGGTATTGGTCCGAATACTCGATATTCTGCCAAATCACTATTCGTTACATCCCTACCATAAAATCACACATACCCTTTTTCCAGTGAGAATATCAGCATCAAGGGTCTTCTGTTGGGTCCACCAGCGCAGGATCCAAAGCAAGTGAACTTATACAGGTAAGTGGAATAGAACTGACCATCTGAAAATGAATGCAAAACAGATCAAGACATCTAAAAAGAAAATGAAGTTGCTGTAAAAAGTGCAACGTAATAAATCCTGTCACATACCAGGAGGATTTTCAAAAGGAACAATGACACTGTGGCGCTTAGTAGTGTGGTCTTCTTCGTAAGTAGCTCTAAGGCTTTCACAGCGAACCAGATGCTCAGCTTCAAACACTCCTGCAGAATGAAAGCAAGATAGGATGTAGCAAAGAAATGCATAATTCAGTTAATATCCAATTACTTCATGAAATAACTGATCAAGCCAATTAATACAGCAGAACCCCGGGAAACTCGGATAATCCAGGAAATTTCACAAAATACTCTTGATATACAAACACAGCAAAGTATAAACTCTGGGTGCTCTGTGAAGGCGTAAGGAAAGAACATGTGGTGATACGCATGGTACAGAGGAAAACAAGTTGAGGGTAAAAAGATGATATCCAAGTATGTTTCTACTCATTAAGGTGCTGTGTTCATTCTTAAAAACCACTTCAAATACTTTAAGCTACGAATAAACATTAGCTTTGTTTCTGATTCACAATTCAAACAGGAAGGTAAATTCCTTTAGTCCGGAGATATAAGGAAAAGAACATTTTATAAGGATTAGAGCTGCAAGAATGAAAGAAGGTGGAAGAGATTGCAAATGATGAGAGCTTTCCAACAAGGGCTAGCATGCATAGGTTGAAAGATACTGTAACAGGGTTCGTACACACTTCCTTAAAAGAAAATCAAGGACTTTTAAGGACTAAAAAACCAAAAAAATAAGGACCTCTAAATTGAATAAACTTAACGAAGTGTCGCACGCATTTTTAAATAAAATGTCTCTTTTTTTGCAAATTCAACCTATTAGATGATAAATTACATAGAAGATACATTACAAATTTAACACAACAAAACTCCTAAAAATATGAGTCAATAAATTGATGGAAAAAAAAACCCATGAAACTCGTAATCAAATTAAATATCTTTTAATTCCAAACTTTTTTCATTCAATTTTACATCCAAGGCATTTATTTTAATTTCTTTTTCAGATATTGTTTTTCTTAGTTCATGCGATTGAATAAATAAATTTATGTCCTTCGACTTTTCAGCCTCATTAGCTAAATCATTTGCTTTCTCATTTGTTTGGTGTATTTCCGTTTGGAGGAACATTTTCTTTTGTTTTAAAAAATCTATTTCCTCCTCTAGAGCTTTTCGTTTCAGTTGTTTTGTTTCAGTCTTTTCTTTGGATCTTTCACTTTCTAAATACTGCATGTATTTTGCTCTAGCTGAGGTGGCAGCCGTCCTCATTTCTTTAGTAATTTTAAAGTCATAAATAGCCCCAGTCAGCTTAATAAATTCATGATTTACACGCTGGAAAATATATGAAGCATCTTTTAAATTTTCTATTTCCAGGGCCTTGTTCACCGAAAAACCTCATTGTCCGTGTGACCGTATTAATATCATTTTGATAATCTTCCTAACTTTTTCATAATGATTATTGCTAAAATAAGTTTGTAAAAAATTAAAGGGAATCACTCTTTGGATTGAAAGAAGTAAATCCAAATGAATTTGGCTTTACAATATTTACCAGAATATCTGCATAGAGTAACAAAATTTCGTCGCAATCTTTTCCCAAAATACGTTTATTTTGCGACAATACAATCAATACCTTTTCCATTTTTTCCTGTGCTTTTTCCAGCCATTACTCGTTGATCAATGCAAATCGCAGGTCTTACTAGTCCGTAATTCACAGGACATTTCTGCATGAAATGTTTTATCATTGTTATGATGTTTTTCCGACTATCCTGTCTGAGTGTGAAAACATCCTTGTCTTCTAATTCCTTATTTTTTATCTTTTCTTTTATTAGTTGCTCTGCAGCAAATCCTAAATATACTTAACTTTTATCATTATACAAGTTTGGGTCACTGAAGTTGAATTTGCATAAAGTCTCGGGTTTCTCAATTCTTTCATCCTCTGGTTTCAAAATTTTGAAATGTTGAATGCAATCATTAACAAGTTTTAAAAACATCACTGGCAAAAAATGGAAGTAAAGGTTTATCACTTTGATACTGTTCTAAAAATGGCAACAGCACTTTTGACAATCATTCCTATGGAACCATGGACCAATAAAGGCCATCTTTAACTCTCTTATTTCCCCAAGTGTATGCGATGGATATGAGTTCGTAGAACATGAGCAGTGTTGTCCCCCCACCCCATTCCGCGAGAGCCACGGCGACCGAGATTAGAGCCGTCAAGAAGGAGGAATTAGAAAAAAGATAATCGGTGAAATTTCAAATTTTTTAATAATGACAGAGTAAAAAGTAAGGACTTTCAAGGACTTTTTAAAAACGGAGCATAAAAATAAGGATTTGTAAGGACTAAATGTAAAAGTAAGGACTTTTAAAGACGCGTACGAACCCTGTGTAAGTTAGGGAGGAAGAGGGGGGAATCACTTTTTAGCTCGTAACTTCTAAGCAATTGAAAAAGTTTTAGTATAAAAAATGTTTGGTATTATAAGGCAATAATTCGCCTAATTTGAATTTTCTTTCTATCTTCAACCGTAAGGGAATTATGGGAAAATGAAAATTTCTGCCCTCGCCATTTCCACCCCCTTTGAGCTGGAAAGCCCATCTACGAACACGACCGAGATTTTCACTATCCTTACAACATATACCACGATGGTTAAATTTAGATCAAAATTACTCCAGTTATCGTGTTCACAAGACAACATGAGAAAAAGCGTTATACATACATATATACCTATATATATATAAACTTCCTAACGAAGAGTGGTTTTGGGCTCTAGGGGCCATGATCGGTGAAGATCTGCAGAAATTTTCCAAAGGCTGTGTCATGAGAACCATTGCAATAGGCCGACTTCCTAAATCTACCTAAAATAACTTTTTATTCCAACCAACTTCCTGTCATACGGCTCAAAAAGAATATATAAAGAGAAATAAATAAAATATCAAAGATGAGAAAGGGGGGAAGAAAAAAAACCCCAGTGAAAAAACTTACACATTAATACAACAGAATTTGCACGTATATGAATAATGTAAAAAAAGAAAATTTGAATTTTTAAAAAATTTACGGTGTTAGCTCCCCTCTTGTGCTAAACACTCAGCAAAAATTGGTCCCATAAGTCAAAGGTCTGGCCATGCATAAAAAAAACCGAACATGCATACATAATACTAAAAAAAATTGCTCTTTTATATAATTAATTTCGAAAGTTTCATTGCTTTCACTTACTTGATTAGTGATTTTACATAATAATTAGGTATTCCATGAAATAACAGATTTCAAACCTCAACAATAACAATATATAGTAATACCACAACGCTATGCAATATAGGAGGGAATCCACCAAAAAGCAGAGGACTCGCTTTGCACTTTGTCAAGACATTCCACGATGCTTTTGCTTTGAGGTTTTAAAAATAAATCAAAAACTTAATTCGCATTAAGTTCCTATCCGATGCCTCTTTCAGCATATTCAGAAACGCCCCCACACATCCAGTTTTGTGCTATGATCTACAAACGAGAGAATTTGAACCAATTGACGGTTGTGCCAGCAATGATCAATACATCACTATCTTTCAATATGTGGTCGACAATGGCTATATTATTTATTGGTCATCACTGAGTTTTATAATACATGGTGCCTCTTATGACATCTCCACTTTTATAATTACAAACCACAGCCTTGTCAAGGGGCGATTGTGGTTTCAGGAAAAAATACCCGCAATTTTAGCACGGGATGGATATGTATTCATTACGGTGCAGATTTTTGAACTTTTCATGCACTTTTTATTATGCTTTTTTCACAGAAGAAATTGATTTAATTTATTTTGCCTTAGTTCATGAGCTTTCAATAATTTTCTATAACACACATGAAAAGAAACCATCAAAATTGATAAAAAAACATTAAAAATATAACATCTTGTATGAATATATATATAAATTCGTTTGGGACTATTCTCAAATAAGGTAGTTATTCTTAGTTATGGCATGGCATTTCCTAAAAAATTCATTTGGATTGATTCGGCATAACCCAAAGTAAACAAGAAGATATGAACAAAACTTTTCCACTAAAGGTACATTTTTTTCCCCTGGTTTTTCATATTTCTTATAAAAAAAGTTTCATATTACTACAAAAATAATAACTCATGAAATGATTTTTTTTAAGAAAGTGAAAATTAGGACTCCTAATTATATTTTAAATAAAACAGCTCATCCTAGAACTAAATTATAGATCTCTTTTCCCTTCCAATTTTCATGTAAATTCTGTATAAACTTAAATCTTCTCATTTTAAACATGAATAAAACATATCTTCTGTCATGAAACTCTTGTATATTGGCGGAGATTTCCTTAGTATGGATTATAATTTGTGTAGTCCATAGTAGAAGCTGAAATTGCGTAAAAACTACGGAGAATCTGTAGTAGCTCAAGTCTTAAAAAATAGATTTATCAGAAAATACCGGACAAAATCGCACCTGCTTGTCTCATCATCTCTACATTTCATAGTTAATATTATATTTGAAAAATCAATATATTAGTGTTTAAGGTAGCAATAAAGTTGAGAATGTTGTATACTGAATACAAACTCAAAATTCACAACGAAAGCATTTCTCATGCAGCTTTAGGGTGCTTATTTAGCAGATATAAAAACTCTGAAATGAAGTTAACTTATGATTTTCATAATCATGTGTAAATTTACAACTGTTTACATAACACATTCATTGCTATGGAAGAGATATCTTGTCCTTCAGGAATCTTCGCTTGCGCACTAGAACTGGATAACAAATTTAATTTAAACATGTTAATAGATGTCTGCAGAATATGTTCACCTTTTTCTTTTTTGATTTAAAAATTGCCTAGACTACAAAGTAACTATCTGCCTTTCTTGGAGATTGCATCTAATTCACCCATAGCGATGAACATGCTAAAACATTTTGCTTGAAAATATAAATATCATATTCAGATATATGACTAGGACTGTGCCAATTTTCGATGCATCGGAAAATATCGATGTTACTCAATCATCGCCGTTCCGATGTTTATATTGTCGTTTTTTCCGAAGCATCGGAAATTCCGACTTACCCGCGATGTTTCAAGATGCATCATAGACATCGATATCCACACGCGCTGCGAAGAGCAATTGTTCCCAATCGCGCATCAATGACCGCAAGTGTGAGGCATTTCCCCTATCATCAGTGATTACGGTGGCGTATCTTTCCCAATGTTTCTTCCATCGTGACTCATCAAGCAGAAGTGCGGATCATTGTGCTGACACGATGAATCCCGATGTGACCGCGAATGAAAACGATGGAAAATAACTCATCTCGAGAATTGAGGAAGAGAAGTGTTTTTTCTGTTGTAGAATCTCTCTGTCATCGAAACATGCATTACTTCGTGTCGCCTCATACCTCTAATCGTGTAAATTCTCTGATGTTGTTTTAAGTACAAGGGTATAATTATCAATCCTGCCATTCATCATTTGTTTGGTTGAAGAGAAGATCGTATTAATTGTTTTTAAAACACGATTTATTGTTGATAACTAGACAAATTTATAGTATTTTTTAACACTTTATTTGTTAGGTAACAAAGGATTGAGTTTATTATAAGCATATACCACTCAAAAGTGTAAGAATGCAAAATTAGGAAATAGTAAGTGCGAAACTTCGATGTATCAAAATATCGCGATGTTAGAGTGGCGATACATCACGATGCTAAAACTTGAACATTGCCCAGTCCTATATATGACCTTTTTTTAATTACAAGAGACAGTAAATGTGAAGAGAATTTACCTTTAGACCCTTCAGTCATTGAATGGTTTACACAACGATGGACGACTTCCGAGGCATGTTCAGGCGAACTGTATAAAGCGGTGGCACGTATGACGATGCCATCGGTGTTGCCAACTTTTGCAGAGAAGTTGATAGGGCATGGAGCATCTTTTCCAACATATAGCTTATCCTTCAGCTTTGAATACTATTAAAATGTACATAGATATTAAATAGTTGCAATTGAGATAACCGATAATATATTGAATCGTAATACAATAAAACCTGTTTATAACAATATTGTAAGGACCCAGAAAAAATAGTGTTAGACTGGTTGAGCTCAGCCAATGTTTATATAAATTTTGTATGTAATAATATACTAATTAATTTTACTGCACTTATTGATTCATCTTCCAAATACTCACAGAAACAAAATTGTATTTTATAAACTTAAAATTACTTAAAGAAATTTAAAGTGAAAATTTTAATTAATATTTTTATTTACAATAAAAAGTATACATAAAAGGGAGATGCAAGCAAACAATACCAATCTTGTGATGTCCAAGACACAACACACTTTGATAATATATATATATAAAATTAATATCCATTCTAAGTTTTATTTAGTTCATATTAAGATATTTAAAATATAATGACATCATAAAAATAATTCATTTTAAAAAGAAATTAATAAAATCAAGAGTTGTTTGGCACTTGATGTAAAAAAAAGGGAAATAGGAATATAATGGCAACACCAATTTTTTTCTTCTTCCCCAGTTTGTTTTATGAATCTTCCTTGGAACAAACTTTTTTTTAAAATTAGATATTAACTGGTGAAGATAATGTAAATATATTGTACAAGTCCATAATAAAAATATTTTTGGAAGGAAAACATCATCATACTCACAGCGCCCCAATTATTTTGATTGTATAGTTTCAGGTTAGGAAACTTTGCTTTTAAAGTGAATGAACTCCAACCATGTTTTATTTAATCATATCGCTTAGAATATTTTATCCATTGATATTTAAGAATATACATATATATATATACTAATAATCTGCTTCTGAATTGAACATGAAAGACGGAAAAACTGTATCCACTGCTAGGAGTGTTAAAATAGTGCTTGAAACACAGTACAAGTACACCATATTATACCTAATATGAAATAAAAGACCAAATAGGTTTAGCTTCGCATGTTTCCATAAATTTCCTAACAAATAAATCATGGATTCCTCAATTTTCTAAACATGACTTCTAAATTTATGAAAGAAAAATTGGCAAACCAGATAATTTAAGTTAGACAGAGGGCGAAGATTAAAAATTTGCACTTACAGTCCAGGACACTCCCTTAGTTGTCTTCTGCTGAGGACCAAAAGAAACGGTGAAATCATAGAGACCAGACCAATTTTGACTACAAAAATAAGAAAATAAATTAAGCATAAAATAATGCATTATTTAAAAACAAACACTCTAAATTAGAGGTTTGGAACCTGTGGTATGTGTACCCCAAGGAGTAAGCGAACATAATGTGCGTAATGGTGGGAGAACACGTAACAATGAAAAATGAAAGTTATGGAATTTTGTTTTCCAAAGTTTTTGAGAAAAGTTACAGCCTACCAAGAATTCTATGTTAATCTTTTCCAGAGCGGTGGTTGCAAAAGAGGACACCACTTTTATTCTAAAAAAAAAATCCCTTTCCACTTTGAAAGCTGAAACATTGCACGAAAAGGCAGCTGATAGTTCTCCTTTTAGAATGTAGTAGTAGAACAATGAAATCAAGCTTTCATTTCGGAAAAATTATATATTTGAAACGTCCAAATTTCTTGACTCAGAGGTACGAATTCTTTCTGCTTACAATTTTAGCAAATTCAATTGACCATTTTCTCAATATTTTTGAAGTTTTATTTTATGATTTTGTAGATGATTCAACATTATTTTTTCAGCATATCAAGATAGTTGTCCCCAAAGTGGTCCTCATACGAGAGGGGCAACCCCAAAGGAAGACAACCCCCCGGAACGAGGCAAGTAATTATTTTTGTAAATTCTATGTCTAGACAATAAACTAAACCTATCAATAATGTTTTTTCATCATATTTTAAAAAATTAATTCCTTGTGTTGGAAAAGATTAGAGCAATAAAATAATCATTACCTTTATGGAAAGAACACACTGGTCTTATATGCATATAAATCACAAATATTGCAATAACTTAGAAGCAACTCTCCACATGAGATTATATCTCTGGCTTCACTTGAACCCAATTTTATAAAAGTTGCCACCGTGAAACAAGCTCAGAGACTGCATTAAAACTATGTTCCTTTTAATAGTCGATTATCACAATGGGTAACTGTTAGCTTTCATCATAAATTAATGCAAAATTATTATAATGCGTATTTCATTTATTAGGACATGGAACTAATACAGTCATTAAAAAAAGGAATAAAATGCAAAATCAAAAATAAACTAAACAAATGTTATTAATTCAAATGCTTTCACTTTTAAGCTAAACTGAGCCCTTACATTATTAATAAAAACTTCTTTGAGAAGAGATTTTTTTGGTGGGGGTGGGGAATGACAATGAGGGTACTAAAAATTAAGAGCACTAAAAAGATTCTTCAAAATCTTTAGATTTTACTTACCTAGCAGGCAAGGAGGAAGGCGCATAAGCTGCACTGGAAGACGAAACGGAATTTATGACAGGAGCACGCGAGTTTGTTGGAACAGATTCCTGAAAAATATATATACACGTCAATTTAAAAGTCATAAAGAGATGCAAGCATAATTTCACATACTGATCTTTTTTATACTCAAGAAAACATTCTTTAATATGAACTAAAATACAGAAGTGATGATAATCAATAATTCCCATTTTTATGAACAACATTTTATCATTCATTCCATTATTCAAAGTATTGAAAATATAAATGAGCACTATTGCACTGAGATTTATTCATGCTCTAATCTGACCACACACAAGCATATCTTGCATACTAATTCTGTTGTCAACATCCCCTCTTCAACTAATACATAGCCTAGAGCAATGAATAAGGTATGATAGGTTAGGACTTTTTACTGATTCATGACATAGCATACTGAATTTAAATTAAAATATCATTTGTTAAAAATTGAACATCATAGACATTAAGTTGAATCGCCGATCTAGTAACAGACAAGCCTTTAAGATATGAGCATGCTTTGTGCCAAGGAGCCCTTTCTTGGAACAATAGTTGGCATTTTCAGACCAATTACAGCTTTTGCCTCCATGAGGAAATTACGCAGCCGGTGCCGTCTATTTATGGGATTTAGAAACCGAGAATCAATAACTTGCAGAGTTCCAAGAAAAAGGTTCCCATTGTCATTTTCATATGTACATCAAAGGCATCATCTTGGCCTCATTTAGTGAAGTATTCCAATGTATATATATTGAAAGCACTCACAAGGAGAAAGACTAACAGAAAGGGACGACAGAAGCAAAACTGTGTTGGAAATAAAAGCCTTTATTGGCTTACTTCACTTATTTAGGCTACACAAAGAACATTAAATTGCAGTTAAATCTGTTCAAATTACTTTATTATCGTAAATAATACTTATAAATTAAAAACTAATTCATTTTATATTCTAGCTTGTGTGTCAATGGATACTAAATTGGGGTGTGTCACACCTTGCATGTCTACTTATACACAGGGGTGAAAACAGCAAAGATACAAAAAAAGAGGAAAATTCAGAGTAGCTACATACATTAAGGAAGAGATAAGTAAACACTTAATAATGAATGAATTACTCATCATAAAAAAAAATTATGAAACAAATATGGTCTTGCTTACAGCCATGTATGAATTTTTTCAATCAAAAATACTTATTTTTAACATTATAAAATCAATGTTTTTTTACTCACTTCCTTAAAATAGATACAATTAATAAATAATGGTTTATAATATCAATATTTTTTATAAAATACATAATAAACCTAAAATATATAAATCAGATTTTGCTTTATAAAAGAAAAAGGTAGAAAAGAGTCCTGCATAAATATCAGTTTACAAATACAAAATATGCAAAAAAAAAGGAAAATCGCGGATCCGCAGAGGATTTTCACCCCTGTATACACAATCTTGTGAATTAAGTTGCATAGTGATGCAATGCTACTAGCATCAAATGCAACATGAACAGATTCCAATATTAGTCGTACTTGTATCGCATGAGCATGAATCGACTTAATCAAAACACTTCTGGTGTAGAAGTTTTCAGTAGACCCATAAACAACAATATTATAATGCAAATCAAAGTTCAACAACATGATCCAAGTAAAGAATAATTTCATCTGATACTGTACAGAGGCAACAAAACATTGACAGATTTTCCTAAATAGATAAAACTAAAACAAAAAGTTGTAAATAGGGAATCACATATCTTCACTTATTATTTCACATGCATGCGCCTCCTCTAGGTTCATTTAAGGCACTTCAACAAAATTGATTTTATCAAATTTAAAAAACTATTACTTGATTAATTAAAAAAAAAACGCATTATAAAATATTTCTTATTTAGAAGTATCCGTCTCATTATGTACAATTCCATCAGTGGGACACCAGACAAAAACCTGCCAAATATTAGCGATTACTCGCCAAATCCTTGGCAATGACTAGTATCTCTCATTGTTATAGTTTTTGCTTTACACAAGTCCTAGCATGTAAAAGTCAATGACTTATGACAATAACGGACAAGGTGGCGGTACACTTCCAACAAATACAAAA
Source organism: Araneus ventricosus (assembly GCA_013235015.1). NCBI lineage: Eukaryota > Metazoa > Arthropoda > Arachnida > Araneae > Araneidae > Araneus > Araneus ventricosus. Next base: position 40,693 of record BGPR01007217.1, on the reverse strand, counting down.
GCTTTCTATAAACGAACAATTCCCCAGCTACTTCCTGGCAATGCTTTCTCATCCATGCATGACAGCAGAAAAAAACACAATGGGTATCAATTATTATCATTCTATCTAACGACTTCAAAAATATCTATTCATGCTTGAAAATAATAATTAGAAAGCTTTAATAAGGTTCGGACAAAGAAAGAATTATCTTTAGCATGTTCCGTCAAGAAATCCTTATTTACCTTTAGCCGTATATTTTGACCAAACACCTTTTAAGTAAAAGAATGAGTTCTAAAGCGATTACATTGTACATGGATATGAAAGCGATTCTATGAAATCCTAAAAATATACTACTCATAGAATTTCAAGAAAATGAATTTAATAAATAGGAATTGCCTGCAATTCAGATGAACGAGTACCATCATACAGAGTTATAAATAATTCTGAGAATTACTAGAATAAGAGAGAACTACATTGCTACATATTAATAAACTTAATAATAAAGAAATTCACAAATCAATAATTAATCAAATCTCATTCAGAATAAAATGAAACAAGGCATTTTAAGGAATTGCTAATCTTTTTCGAAAATTTTATTTTTAACAAATGGGGGTAGAAAGGGGGACGATAACATTTTAAAAGAGAAACTAAATCAGAGGCATAAAAGGGGAAAAAAAAAAGATAAATTATTGGAAATATTTCTTTCATAGATAAATATAAAACCAGTAAAATATTCTAAATAAATAATAAAAATAGAATGCAAGAGCAGTAACTAATATTTGCATTAAATAAAGTTTTCATGCATTCAAATATTTGATTCTGTAAAACTTTATTAAGAAAACTTACAAGTGGAATAGCTTCCGAAGTTTCAGCATTGGGTTCATTTTCCCTGGTTTCTGGAGTTTCAAAAAAGCTGCTGCCCACCTAAAATAAAATATTCTTACATTAAAAAAGTTTTCAAATCAGTAATCACTAATTTCTAATCTATACCTAGATCTACAAAATGTAAGTAACTATAACAGACTAGGAAATATTCTATCAAAACACAAAACTTAAGTTTCAAATCTTTGAAAATGATTTTTACTTGATGACAGATTAAAAATTTACTATATGAATTAAATTTATCTTGAACATTCTCCTTTCATTAATCAATAGTAACTACAATGCTATTATTTTATTTTCATATGCTAACAGAACGAATGTTTAAAAAAAACACATTAACAACAGTTCAGTACCAACGAGTTGCAAAATTTTGTAATATACTATAAAATACCCACACGAACCGGAAGTATTGGAACAGAATACTCATTAAAAAAAAAAATTAGAAAAACAATTTTATATAAAAAAAAAAAGATAAATTTCTATAAAATCGGAACATATTTAGGAAATCACTGTTAACATGAAAAACACTGAGCCAATAGAATCGAAATAAAGAGGGTAAAACACAAAATTATATTAATGAAAAAGTGCATATTAAAAAAACCCACAGAATTTCAATCTAATCTGTATAAGTACAGCAATTAACGGGAATAAATGACTACCATTCGAACTTTGAAATAACACGATATTCATGTTCCAACTAAAAACATTTTATAACTATCAGGAAAGTAAAAACATTAAAATCCTCTTAATAACAATATATTAATTACTAGAAATATGAAAACACAAGAAACTAAGTGACCGATACAAAATAAATATCCGACTGACCACAACAACCGGCGGCAGGTTTCTATACATCACGAAAGCATTGGACGGAGGCGGACACCACTTCATGACCACACGAACTGTAAATCGCACCGCCAATGAAGACGAAACGTGTCTGCAAACTATTCCGAGACGGAACGGCTTTTAAAAATGTCCATTCAAAAACAACCCACCCGCTCCCGATCGAACGAACAAGCACAAACCTGCATGCCCGCTAAAACATGAGCAGACGTGATAGCTGCCATTCGTTGCCCGCCGATGTAGAAATAAATACCGTGTGTGTCGTCATACTTCTCCGAAAAACGCAGATGGTTTCGCTTTGTGGTTTACTATCACGGTAACGTATGCTACAGATAGAGAAAACAAGCACGTTCGAACGTGAAAACAGAATTAGTTACGTAACGAGCATCAGCAAAAAAACAATTTCAGAATTCTTACAATAAATATTACCCAACATGTTTATTCGTCGACTGTTTCCGCAATCGTTTGCTGCCATTTTTAAAAAATAAAACGTTCTCATAAAATGAGTACATGATAACAATTGGAAGAATTTAGAAATAAAGAATTTTTGAATTGGTTTTGGAAAACCAAGTATCCGAATGTTGGTAGTTATGCGCTAATTTATTAATACTACACAAGATTATAAACGCTGACATCCACTGCAAAATTAAAAAGCAATCATAATGACCTAACGATACAATATTTACACAACTGTTAACCTTTTTTTTTTAAAAAAAAAAGGGTATCAAAATAATTTTGGAGGAGTACTAGATACGCACGTCATTTTACAAACTCAGCGCTCTTACATCTACAGTAAACTGCGAAGAATAAACAATCAGCACTAATTATTGAAATACCAATAAATCATATAACCTCAATAAACAAAAACTTAAATGTGCAACGGAAAATCCAACCAGTCAAAACACTTTTAGCAACAGCTGCGTAACGAAAGGGGGGAGGGGGAGAGGGTAAAGATGCCTAGAGGCTATGGAGATAAAAACGTTTCATCAAAGCCAAATAGGAGGGGGGGGGGGCGAAAAAATGATACCACTGGGCTGTCTAGCAAACAAATAATTTGCGTTAGTTTTCCTTTATAATTAGGAAAGAAAAGCTTCACAGTTGCAAGTTCTTATCTAAAATCGTAATATCTTGCCATGAAAAATAGGAAAACCATAAACAAAAGATTATGAGAAAATAAAATTTAAGTACAACGATAATTCAAAATATTTCGGATGGGAAATTCAATTACTAAACATAAAAAAAATGTGTAAAAAAATTAAATAATATTCGGCAGGAGGGGGACTTAATTCCAGTAACAATTTCCATAAAAATTCTTCAATCAATTTATAAGCTATCGCCAAATTTTTAAAAGCAAATCATACTCCGATTTTCAATTAATTTAAGTCAAACTTTTTATCATTTCCCCAAACAAAGATTTAATCTCAACACCAACACAGTTATGAAATTCTTCTCCAACTAAGGTGGAAACAGGAAAGATTGCAGAAACGTTTAGCTAATTTAATAGAATATTGGCAGATTTATAGTTTTCTGGAAATGAGAGAATACTCTTTCCCGATTTACACCTGCCATCTAGCATTCCAGATCAATTCATTTTTTTAACAGAAAAGATTGCACTACAGATAATAATGAATCTGAATTCAACTCTTCCTTATAAATAATATTTAATTATTTTGAAACCTTTAATGCTTTTGTTCGGCAATGCTTCATTTAAAAATGAACTTTAAAATTACACTATAAATGAACTAAAATATAAATGAGTAAAATTCTTCATGGCTCCAAATTTGAGACAAAGGAGCAGTAATCTAAATGCATTTAAATCATTAACTGTCTCCCCTCATTATTACATTTACCTGAAATGACCAAATTTTCAAAATGACAAATTAATATATTTTCCTTCAAAAGCATTAATTTTTTTTTTTTTTACAATTATTGGATAGAACCTTTGTTGAATGTCGGGATGATAGCCTCTGCAGCTAGAAATCACATAACCCCATTATTTCAATAAATCAATTGCAAACTTTAACACTGGTAGGAGGGGGTGAGGAAAAACACACAAAAAATCTAATAATTAACCTACTTAACTGTTTTAGATTCCCCTTCAGGCTGATTCAACCTCATTCCCACATCAGCGTGCCTTTATTCTATCTCTACTAATAATAAAACCGAATGATAGTTGTTGGCACTTTCCAGGACAGACCACTGGACCAAGAACTACCAAATTTGACACAAGCATACTTTGGAGGATAGGAATGTGCAACTGTGGGCAATTTTTTAGAAATTTTAATTAAAAATTAAGCAAAATTTTGATGCCTATGATAACTTAAAAAAATATTAAAGCACAAAAATTATATTTATACCATTTTTAAATTCAAAAACTAATCTTTCCAATGATAAGAAATTAATTGCTGCATAATTTTTTTTTATTTAATAGCAAGAAATTATTTAAAAAAATACTTAAAATGATTTGCAAAACATTTTATTGTCTTAATGAAAATGATACGAGTTTTATTGAGGTAATGAGACCTTTCAATTGAATACACTTCCTCTTTTATGGTACAAATTATCCTCAGTTTTTGTCCTTATAAAGCCAGTTATTTTTAACAGTGCCAACTTTTATTATTACAATATTTAGACTCTAAAGAAACTTTTAAAAATTCTTAAATATAATTACCTTTTGTTGCAATAAAATACAGCTCATTTATAGCTTCTACAGCTTTTATGTAATATTTTTTTCATTATTTGAAATCAAGGTGTGAAGCTTTTGTTGATTAGTTTTCCCCCCTCAATTAATCTTGAGAGATACACTTTTCAGCTACAATCTTGAACTCATTTTTTCAACAAAACAAATTAAAATGATTAAACTAATCATTTAAATTAATATTATAAATACAATCCACAAATCAGTTGTTCACCGAAGGCAGCCTAGTATATTAATAAAAATTAAAAAGGAGAATGCTTCAAAAGTTAACGTTTTAATTTTTTTTTTTAATAAAGTACTTCCTGTACTAAACTGCAAAAGTCTTTTTGCTTTAGTTTACTTCTTAAGCTACAAATTTAGAAATTAAAATAGCAATTCACATATGCATAAAAGTCTAGCTAATTCTAGCTAAGAAGAAGTCTTAAGCAAAATACAAATTCTAATTTTTTAGCAAAAAAAAATAACTCTTGCTCTACTATACTTCTCATATTTTATGGTTATAAGATTCAAACATATACACTGTGGGCAGACTCATAATGACCTCATTATATGGGAGTGCTTTAAACACATTTCCACTGCACAATGAGAAAACTTTAAAATGTTATTTTGCCTAGGTTTCAATTCATTCCTAATCATTTCAATAAAAATTAAAAACTCAAGATTATAGTGTAGTTTCTTGCCAAGACTGTGCTAAGCATTAAAAAAAAAAAAAATGACTAGCAGTTCACCATCTTAGATAGCTACAAGAAGCTGGAAAAATATATTAATTTTTCACTTTTTAGAGTTTTACAATAGGAATGTTCACAATTTCCAAAAAATAATTCAACTTTCACAATTACACCATCTTAAATCTGGGGGGAAAAAAAAATCCTTATAGCATTTACATACATGCCAACAATGGAAAGATGACTGTCCGTAGCAGGTCTATGGGTGTGGCAGAACACGCGCACACATGGAAATAGATTCGTTTCAAAATTTTAAATATATATTTATGAACATTTATATATATTTCATCTTATTTTAAGTAATCACAAATTTCTATTTAAGAAATAGCCTATCTGAAAAAATAATAGAAGAAATATATCACTATTAATAAAAGAATTAGAAATAATTATATGTCATTTTTCAAAAAAAAAGTAGAAAAAAAAAAATCTAGATCACCATGTCATCCAGAAACTAAAACAACTGCATGCAAGAGAAACTAAATTCCGTCGAATTTTAATCTTATCTATGGTTTCATAATTTGCAGAAATTTTTGATAAAAGTAGTAGTACAGAGAATTCGTAGCAATTGGCATGTACTTATATAGTGACAAATCCTAGGGGGGGGGCTATCGAGCAGCAGTCCCCCCCCCAGAGCTGGCAGAATTCTTGATTTTATTTAAAATCGCTGCAACTGTTTGTTCTTAACTTCCCTTTTTGAAAAATAATAAAAAAATGTGACAACATTGCTTTCTTGCTTGACAGGCTCAAAAACTTTCCTACTTTTCTGGTCAGTGCACTTGTAATTGTAGAGTTAACGCAGTCGAAACTTTTTTGGCTAGTTATTTCATTGTATTTTTTAGTAATGTAGTTTTCTTTATGATTTTTACTGTCAGGTGAGAAAAGTCTGCAAGTTTTCTCTCAGTTTTGGTTTACATAAGCCATGAGGTTTGATATTCGTCACAATGATACAAAATTTTTATGACCTCAGCCTCTCCCCCTGACCCGAATCCTGGGTTCGCCACTGACCTATACATTTAAGTATTCAGTAGTACATGGACTATTCTGAACTTCCAACACATTCAATCATTTCTTTTCCAGCTCAATTAAAAATGATAGTTTTTCCCCTATACACGTACAACAAAGCTAGCCAAAAGGTTGGTTCTTTTATCACACAGGTGAAAATAACCGGAATGATCTAAGAGCAAGCACTAATATAATATTTAATTTACATCTAAAAATGTGCATACATGAAGATTTTAAAGAGGATACAAAGATAAGAGAACAAGAAAGAAATGGAAACATTCTACCATAATTTCCAAATGTAATTAAAAAAACATCGAACATTGAAGAAACTTTTGGTATTCTGTCGCAACACAGGGAGGGGGGGCCCAAAAAAAAACCTTTCTCAAGGACATAAAATTCAATTCAATTTAAAGCAATCCCAATTCAAAATCAAATGACAAAGTTATCAAAACTAATGTTTTTTTAAAAACAAAATTAAGATTTGGTTTCCCAGCAAACTTCTTTAAAAAGAAAGAAAAATGAAAGAACATTGCAATGAAGGTAGTCACTTTAATTTCTATCTATTCAAGAACTTGATATTATCCAACAATGAGAAATATCTTATTAGATGTTCTAGGATAAGAATTCAAGAAAAAATTATGCATTTGATTCTTCACAAATCTTTATTACAATAAAAATGCTGTTATCATGATGCAATTTCAGAATCCTTAATTCTCTGTAAGTCATTAAAGAAAAAACTACTTAAAACATTAACACCCAAGTTAACTTAATGCAAACATTTCAAGAAATTCCCATTATGTTTAAAAAGCCAAGATTAAGATAATTGAAGTAAAATTAAATTCCGATTTCCCTCCCATTTGTTTATGTTTTAGAATAAATTTAAAAGATTGGTAGAAAATCTTTTAAAACTCTTGACAAATATTAAAGATTACTAAAATATAGCTAGTAAAATATAAAAAAAAACATTACTTTCAAGCCCTTGCATTACCTCAAAAATAAATCAAAGGAAAAATAAATTTTAAAATGATGAGACACCGACTACAAAATCTAGCTAAAAATTGTTTAGGGGTTTGAAAATACAAATTGCCTTGCTAGACAAGGCAAAATAGAAACAATGGAATGCGACTGGCTTAAATCACAGAAGCGAAATGCAAGGAATAAATAGGACACTAGGTACTAATGGGTTATTTCACAATATTTAAAAATTTATTACCATTGTCAATATTTATAAGCTTAATAATGTACCAAAATGAACCTAAAATTTTTTTCAAAGTTGACATCATCATATTGTAATTAAATCAGGTTACTGAACCAAGTTTCGAAAGTCATTCTCATTAATTCTCTAAAACAGAGCGATCCCATGGGCATCTGACAGGTTTAACTGTATGCATACATGAGCATGACTTTTAGACACAGGGGGAAAAAATTAGTTGAAATATTATCAGTCAAAATACAAATAATGAAGAATAAAATTAATAAATAAAAACTGTCAGGAAAACAAATATTTCCAAATAATCATATTATGAACCAGTGGTGAATCCAGGGGGCTATTGGGCAGAGTTAAACCAAAATTCTCGATTTTATTTAAAATCACTACAACTGTATCTTAATTTTCATTTTAAAAAAAATAATAAAATCGCGACAACATTGCCTTCAGGCTTGACAAGCTCGAAAATTTTCCTACTTTTCTAGTCATTGCACTTGTAGCATTGACGCAATCTAAAACATTTTTTGGCTAGTCATTTCATTGCATTTTTTATTAAATGATTGAAAGTATTATATTGTTCTTTGCGATTCTTATCGACAGGTGAGGTAAGCCTGTAAAGTTAAAGTGTTTTGGTTTACATAAGCCATGAAGTTTGACATTCGTCACTACGATACAAAATTTTTTATGACTCAGCCCCAAGACCCGAATCCTGGATTCAATACTGTTATGAACACATAAAAAAAACTTGAATTTAATCTCAATTTGGCATATTTTGAAGAAAAAAGAATTTTAACTTACTTGTTAACGCATGAACATTCACCAAAAATTTTAAAACAATCCAGAATGTTATGCTAAACCATTTTCTACAGCAAATCCATATCTAAAACTCAACATTTTGCTCTTTGTGGCCCATGATAGCAATTACCTATATTTCATGGTCAATACAACACTAGAAAATTTCAAATGATACGAGGGTACCTTTTCAGCAAATTATAAGATATTTGTTGGATACCTGTGCCTTTTGGGTGACAAGTGTTTGTAACAATACTTTTGGTTTTGTGGGATATCATTTATTTCAATAAACATATTTTTAAGAAAAATCATCTTTTACCTCATATAACACTCCACTTTCAAAATCAAACATGCAACATTCACAAAATACAATTTAATGCATATATATCCCAAACAAGTATATATAATTTCAAACTTCCAGGTATCGTTCAATAAGAGAAAATCTAAAAGAAATATATGATGTACCAACACTGAATACATATGATCACGAAAACAAAAATTATAAAGCACGTGGGCAATATGGAAGTAACTGCAAAAAATATATTCTAAAAGCAAATAAATAATCTGAACTGAAGAGCAAAAACTAACTTCAGTTTTAAAAATCACCATGTCTGGAGAAGAATTCGTTGACGGCGACAGTTGATCTTCGTATTCATAATCGTCTGAATCGAGCGGTTCTTGCTTGATTTCAATAACATTTACGTGCGGTACCACACCTCTTTTTAACGAGCGAACTAAAAAATTATTTTTTAATATCGTTTCAAAATCATCGCTGCAGAAATGACGCGAACAAACAGCAGACTGCGAAGAATCGTAAGTCACCTCCCTTCCGCACTTCACAAGCCATTTTTTCCGCTCTTCCTCGTCTTCAGGAAAGTTATAAAATATAACACCATCACGACCGTTTCCAAACCTTTCTGTGCAATTTAGAACTAAGCATTCTCTCGTATTCATTAAAAAGACTTTTTAAATTTGTAAAATGAAAAATTCACAAACAGCGAATCATGCCTAAACACGTAGGGACAAGAATGAACTATCGGCAAGTTCGCTTGTAAACAACCAAATCTGCGCATGCGCAGTCTTCATTCAAAATTTCACATGGTGATGAAATTCTACAGATACAATACGCAAATTTCCTTTGCACTAATTTTTTAAAAATATGCTCGTGTTTTTCCCCCTTTTATTTAGCGAAACAACGCAATGTAATAATTTACTTTTTCGGCAATAACGAGTCAACTTTGTGGCGCCATCTATGAGAAAATAAAAGAAAGAGAAAAAAGCCTCTTTTTAACACTTTCTGAGCTTTTACTTCAGAGAATCAATATAAAATACTGGCCATCTAATGCAGTTTCTAGATTTTTTTTATATAAATTTTAGTTACTTCCTAAGCATACAGCATAAAAATTGTTTCAAAATAAATTATAAAATTGCAACGAATTATACTGCTGGAAAAAACTTATTTGCAATTTACACTAAAAGAATCCCAATTACGATATCAGAATTATTTCCCACACAAATAGCTTACAAGAAATCAAGAGGACAGTAAGTAGGATGTGATGTCTTTAATTTAGTGAAACTCAAAATGAGAGTACTTTTATCTTAAATCAGTCAGTCAGTGGAGTCTTTTGCTAACAGCCATTTAAGCATCTGTTCTCTGTGAGATCCACAGCAAATCTGACTAAAAAATCAACAATCCTTGGCATTGCACACATCTCCATCCCACTAACAGGCATACAGTGGTACCACCCCTATATTTTAAAATCGATTATAAGCCATTCAGTATTGTTAACAGGCCATATCATAAAAGGCCAGGAAGCTGTATTTTTGCCCATCTAGTTAGAAAACTTTAGTAATTCAAATTCAAAGGAGCCATAGTGCTCTGAAATAGGACAATTTTCCCAATTGGAAAGATCAAATTGAAAATTCATTTAAAAATAAAATTTAATTCATGTTGATTCGAAAAAATTGTTATTTATATAATTAAAGGGCAGTTTAATTTTTGATTACAGAAATACATAGAAATTGCTTTTTTTTACATTTTAAGTTATCTGCAACATAAAAATTCAAAAACTAAAAAGTGACCTAAAATTTTTAAAAGTTGGTACTAAAGCATTACTAAAAGCACAGAATAAAATCAAAAAGAGAAGCCATTTGATATAATTCATTAAACTTCTATGATCCCAATTTGGAACATTGGCCAGTAATTACTATTCTGTGAAAGATGGAATTTCTTATTGCAAGTTCCCATTGAAAATGAAAAGGAGAATCCCCTTATATTTTAGGGAAAGGAAGGGAATCTTCTAAATTTGGCAAAAGTAGCTTGTTAGGATGAATAACTATAGCATTGATTTTCATTTGATAGATAATTCTACACAGCAACCTGACAAATTAGGCAAAATTCAACCAAGTATGGTAAACTGAATAAAAAATTCATTGAGTTCGAGTCACTTCAGAATAAATTTAGCATTGATGTTCAGTTTAGTTATATTAACGGCTCATTTTGAAGCAACACAAGGGCTATTTTGGGAAGGACCTCAGTCAGATGACACCTGAGCTGGCACTCCCTTCTCCCAGCTTCCGCACCACACCAACAGGAGGACGTTAGACCCCATGGGTCGATCAAGGCAAAAATTGGAGCCGTTTTGCGGCCCCTTCACAAAATTCCACTTCATAATAAGAGCCCCTTCACAAAATTCCATTTTATAAAAACAGACCCTTCACAACTAAACTGAAATTCACAAAAACGGCCCGTTCACAAAATATAGAAATATGACTGCTAAAATTGAAGGTTTTACATCATAAAAATTTTTTTCACAAAAATATTTTTATTTTTCACAAAAATGGGCCCCTAAAAACCTGGATCTCTCTCAACCCCTATGTATTATTAAAAGTACAACAGGTACAATACACAACAGATCTTCAGTGGAATCATGTCTCAAACCTGGAACCCTCTGGTCTCAAACATGAGACCTTACCACTAGGCCACCACAGCCTCTTTGAAGAGAGGATCGGAAACCTGGTCCATTGATATGCAAAATGCCTAAATCTTCATGGCAACTACGTTGAAAAATAACCATGTTTCAACATAACTTATGATAGTAAATTCATCTTGTTCTCAGCTCTTTTTGTTTTCATGGTCCATCCGAGGTGGAGAAGGAAGGAAGAAGGGGGAAAAAAAAAAAAAAAACTCATGTATTCTGAATACATTAAACTCCTCCTGAGCAGCCAATTTTCCTTGCAATGAAGGGTGACTACTGTAAGGACAGAGGTACCCAACCTGTGGTATGCGTACCCCTGGCGGTTCGTGAAGGACTAGTTGGGGTACCCATAATCAAAGTTGGTTATGGCGGACACAAGAAACATAAGGGATTCAAAAAACATTTACATAATTTTGTTTCCCCAAGCGAATACTCGCTATTTAATAACTGTACCGCTTGAATAGTTGACTATTACCAAATGTAATTTTTAGCTATCCTAATAAGTTAATGCAAAATTAATACAATACTGCTTTCATTTATTTTGATGTTGAACTGATGCTATTGTGAAAATGGAATAAAATGTAAAATAAAGAAATAAGTTCTGCAAATGTTATTAATTCAAGTATTTGAATCTCAAGCTAAGTCCTTAACATCATTGATTTGCATAGATGGATGGTTGGGGATGGGAGGAGAGGGTGAATATGATGGTCGGAGGTACACAAAATAAAAAGTCTAATCAAGGGGTATGCAAGGGGGAAAATGTTGGGGAACCCTGGTATAGAGGCTTCACTGTACTTAGAGCAACTCGTAGAAAAGATAATAAACTTAATCGTCTGCAGTTTCATAGTGCAGTTGCAATTGCTTTTTTTACAAATTGGGGCAAAAAAAGATGGACCTCAACCAGGACTGAAAGTTCATCTTTGTATACTGCAGTGGAAAAGTAATGATCATTACCTCATGGCAGCAACTCAGGGTAGATGAGCACTATGTGGAGTAAATGTAATGAGGGTGGGAAAAAGGTTGCATTTGAAATGCTTTCCAGGGTAACATGGGATATAGTTCAAAAGTTTTATTTTCTGAAAATTCTTGTAAAAAAATGTTTTATATTCATTTAAATTTATGAAGTTATAATGAATTCATATTTATAACTAAATCTTTGTAAATAAAACTGTAAAAAATATTTTTGTGTACTATAGAAATCCAAACTATTAATTATATTTTCTTCAAATTTTACTCACATATACTATAAAGCATCTATAAATAGAAGTGAAATGCAAAACTAACTCATACACTATAGAAATCGAAACCCGACGGTGAATCCATATTTGGTGCTGAAATGCCTACAGTAACAAGCTGTTTGGCTCGGCTTCAGCATTCTGTATAAACGATGCATTTAAAACCAAACCAATCTATAAATTTCCTTCAAATTTTTATCACAAATGCTATGAAGCATAAGGAAGATTGCTTGTCAATTAACTAAATAGTTTACTTTTTAAATGATATACGCAGTGGAGAAAATTAGCTTTTAAAAATGGTTTGGTTCAAATCATATTCTCATTTTAATTTTTTTTAAAGATCCAGACAATAAAAGAATTTTGTATAGCATATTTTTTATAAAAGCACTTTTTTACATAAAAAATAATTAGACATGAAAGTATTTCTATCCTAAACAACAGCAGGTATATCAGCAAATTTAACAATTTCATTATTTCACTTGTATCTTACAGTCCGTTTATCACTACATTCCATTTTTATATCTTGCAAAGTGAGATTAGTCAGCAGAGAGCAATGTTCCAAACCACGATGGTGCCATAATTTCAAAGCGCATAAAATAACTGTAATTTGAGGGGGGGGGGGGAACCCCAGCATTATTCAGAATTTATTTTTAAAGCAAACAAACAACAACCTCAATTTAAATGTGCACAGGGTTCATACACATTTCCTTAAAAGAAAATCAAGGACTTTTAAGGACTAAAAAAAATTAAGGACCTCTAAATTGAATAAACTTAACGAATTGTCGCACGCATTTTTAAATAAAATGTCTCATTTTTGCAAATTCAGCCTTTTAGATGTTGAAGTATACTATAAAACATAGGAGATACAAATTTACAAAACAAAAACTCTTAAAAATATGAGTTAATAAATTGATGAAAAAAACCCCCATGAAACTGGTTAATCGAATTAAATATCTTTTAATTCCCAAATTTTACATCCAAGGTATTTATGTTAATTTTTTTTCAGTAAATGTTTTTCTTAGTTCATGCGATTGAATAAATAAATTTGTCCTTTGACTTTTCAGCCTCATTAGCTAAATCATTTGCTTCCCCATTTGTTTGGTGTATTTGGTTTGGAACATTTTCTTTTTGTTTTAAAAAATCTATTTCCTCCTACAGCTTTTCGTTTCAGATGTTCCTTTTCAGTCTTTTCTTTGGATCTCTCACTTTCTAAATACTGCATCTATTTTGCTCTAGCTGAGGAGGCAAAAAGTAAGGACTTTCAAGGACTTTTTAAAAATGGGGCATAAAAATAAGGATTTGTAAGGACTTTTAAGGACTAAATGTAAAAGTAAGGACTTGTAAGGACGCGTACGACCCTGGTGCACATTAAAATGTCAAACTCACAACCTGTATCAACATACATAGGTTGTCATAGCTATTTCCAAGTAAAGCCGTCTTGTAATAGAAATGATGTTGACCTATAATTCAGCTTAGTAGCTAAAGATGGTTCGACTAGCAAGATTGTTTAGGTAAAGAAATTGAAGGGAAAAAAAAATACAAATTCACCCGCCAGATTTATTTTGCGAGTAGGTTTAGAACAATTATTTGCTCCTGTAGTCAATATCATTACATTTTGGCTCCTTTTCAAAGTGCTAGCCTACAGAGAGGATTTTAAGAGGACCATGCTTATTACACGGCAAAAAAGGATGCAGTACAATCACAGAGTGGGAGTGCCGAGAGGGAGGAAAGGGCAAAATACCCAGGGCTCTAGGTAAGGAAAAACCAATATTTCATATTTTCAAGGGCAGGTTTTCGGTGTGTGTGACTGAATGGGGAGATATGTGGCAGTCCTTTGCCCCCCACGGTCTGGGCTCTCTGTAGCAGGACCCAGCATTATATATATTACATACTAAAGCATATTATGAAGCATTTGGTTTAATATCAAGACAACAATCATACTGGTACAATTTTATCTGTATGAGAAGAAAAGGTGGCGTTTTTTTTTATTTTTCTTTTACAATCAACATAAAATCAGGGATGAGATTGGCAAAAAAGCAAAAAGACTGAAAACATATGTGAGCAAAAAATTTGTACCATTATTTATATGCGAAGGATGTTTTAAGAAGTAAAACATCAGAACATGCAACATGATGAAAATATTGCACTATAATAATTAATAACTTAATTATTTAGAATTACGTACGTATAAGAAAAAGAATAATTATTATTAACTATTAACAGAATTTTCTTTCAGAAATGGAAGATATAAAGCTTTCTTTTCTTTGTGCAAAAGTGGAATTTTCGGAAGAAAAAGCAAATTTTTGTGGCGGGGGGGGGGGGGGGGAACTGATTTTTTTTTTTAAAGCGAAATTTCTCCAAAATAACAAAAAAGCGGAAGAATCTCATCCCTGTAAAATATATCTATAGATTTATGAAATTTAAAATTAAATGTTTGCAAAAATAAATAGATATATAAAAATTAATGATATAAATATATTTTCATTCAGTTACTGCAATAGAATGCAAGATTCAAAGAATTAAAGTTGGTTGCCCACCCAGCATGGTTGTATAAGCAGAAGCCGGTAATTCGAGGAGACAGTGGTGAATCCAGGATTTTGGTCTGGGGAGAGGGGGGGTTGAGTTAATAAAAATTTTATATGGTCATGACCTCATAGCTTATGTAAGTCAAAACACTAACTTTACTCACCTGACAATAAGAATCACAAAGGACATTACAATATTTTCGATAATTTAATAAAAACACAATGAAATAACTAGCCAAAAATGTTTTTGACCATGTCAATGCCACAAATACGAGTGGAATGACTGCAAAAGTGGGAAAATTTTGAGCCTTCCAAGCCAGAAAGCAATGTTGGCCTTTAAAAAAAAAAAAAAAAAAAAAAAAAAAAAAAGGATTAAGAACAAACAGGTATAGTGATTTGAAAACCCCACATTCGCCACTGCGAGGAGAAATCAAAATTTTGAAACACAAATGCAGCTTGTTGTGTCATATGACAACCATTCTTCTGCACAGCCAATGATTGCGGTAAACTTGCAACCAACTGCTATTCTAATTTTGTTCTTTTGACCCATTAAAATTGCTTGCTTCTAGACAAGAGCTCGACATACTTTGCATTGTAGCATTTATGAAATTACCATTATGAAACAATGTATTTAAATTACGAAGTATAGCTCCCACTATTTAGTTTTGTTTCTAGCCAGTCATATGGAGTATCAACATTTTCTGTAGTTTTACCTCGACATACATATACAACATAATTCAGACAATAAAGAGCAATGCTCAGACTATGTTATACTGTGGGATTGTCTTTATCCTCAAACTACATTGGAATAAATGTGTACAGTACAGGGGACATTTCTTCATTCTTAAACTGTGCTACATGTTGCATTATACGAAGGTTACTTGCATTTTGACTTGTTGAATTTGAGCGAAATTTTAAAATGGATAAATCATGTTTTTAACCACTTCCCTTACACATTTTTTTGAAAAAATTTACAAAAAATCATCACATTTTTTTATTTTATTATTAAATACAAGGAAACGAAACAAAACAAAATATGTTGGTTTTAAGTTGAATTTTTAATTTTTTACAGGTGTAAAAGCATTTAGTTTTAATATTAGTTTACTATCCCGAGTTCTCTCAGGCAAGTGAGAAAAAGTTAAATATTAGTCTTTGTATGATAGTTTTTGAAACAAGGGACAACACAAAGTGATACCTGACATTCTGTACACTGGTATCTGGTCTCTTTTCTTACTGGTTACCTCTGGAATCTCTTTTACAGGAGCATAGAGTACACTGTCTAGTTGGATTTGATTTTTTTTCAGTTGCAGGTATAACATCTGGAAAATGCCTTGAGGTAAATCTGACTAATCACTATTTGAAAAATCATCGCTTTCGCTATCTTGCATCATCGCCATTATTTTACTTTTTTTCAAAGCAACTATCCTTCTTTAGCCATTACTAATCCACAAGCCGACGTATACTATACAATAGGGAAACACGTGACCAGTCCTGCCAAAAGAACCACGAAACCAATAAAACTTGGCAAACTGCCAATGAAAACTGAATATTTCTTTTCATTTCCTCCAGGCCAAGTAAAACCATGATAAAACAAATCGTACTGGCAAATTCTGCTTCGCCAGAGTTTTCTCGGTAACTACAATTGACATAACCATAGTCACCAAAAGCTCCAATTTCTCCAAGAAATGCAGATGATGGCCCCTGCCGGAGGCCAATGAGCTGCAGTAACCTACCCTCAACATAGAGTTTTCTCGGGATAATAATTAACTGCAATACATACGAACCTGAGATAACACGGGATAATCAGGCAAGCGGTTAAAAACAATTCATCAAAACTTTGTAATCTGAAGCAGGTTTTACTTTATATGTTTTCTATTTAAAGAAAAAAAAAAAAAGTATGAAATAGGCGCTTTGAAGCAGAGAATAAAGAACGGAAAAAGCTGGTTCAGTCATTTAAAAAGAAATAAGTTTTCAGCTAGATTCAGAGCTCTCTCTCTCTCTCACACACACACACAACCAACATTCATCCCAACCATTTCAAATGTAATCACAGCAAAGAACAGCACCCAAGAATAAAATTGGAAACATTAATTTTTCCATTGTATTCATTATCTTCACTAAACTGCTTTTTCCTATAGGAATCAAAACTTCTTTTTCATTTTTGTACACATACACTTAAAGCTTGTTAACTGGCCCTTCGAGGTGTTTGAAGCATATCAGCTCATTTTTTTCAAATCAAAATTCTGGAGGCGACAACAAAAAATCTGAAAACACTGACACAAATACTCTAAACAATTAAAATATTAAATCATATTCAAAATATATTTTAATTAATGTTCAGGTATTCTCTTTCTTACGATATTCACTCAGTCTTTAATTTTCTCATTTTGTTTTTAGCGCTACATGCTTATTGCTTTGACCACCAGAATTTTTATTTAAAGAAAATCTTTTCTATATTTTAGCATACTAATAAAAGTGTGTTTTTTAAAACTTTATTTCTTACTAGCTGCCTATGACGACCAGCTGGTCCGCCATTCTTACAACAGTAATATTATATTTAAGAGAGTAATAAATGACCCAAAGTAACTTCATATCTGTTAAGTATTAAAACTCAAAACATCCATATCATTCTCAGTGCAAAACAAAACATACATGCTAGGATAATTACTACTCTCTGTGCATAAAAAAATTTGCACACCCATGCATAAAAAAAAGATTAAACACCTACAAAACATGCACACATCTGATAATCATTATCTCTGTGGAATAAAACATGAAAAGTAAACTTTAATTACATGGGATTTCTTGCCACATCAATTTGTATTGAAGAAGCAAGTTTTAGCTTCCCCCCCTTTTTATCCTTATATTTCACATAAATCTTAAACTTTTCTGCTCAAATTATCTGTGTAAACTCATTCTGATGCTGTTTTTCGCTTTTGTTTTTTAAGGGTGATATTACCTGAAAACATGCCTATTCTGGATATTTGCAAATTTTCATGCTGGTTTGTTGACTTTTGACCCTCTCTAAAAACTTTAAATATTTATTGCAATTTAAATTGTCTATAAAGCTTCACACCTTCTAGACATTCATTTTCATATGTCTCTTATATGGGTGCATCACCTATTTTATTAATAAGATACTCAATTACAGGGATTTCTTGCCACATCACTTTATAACCAAGAGGCAAGTTTCAGGGTTTTTTTCCCCCTTTTTATTCTTATTTCACATAAATCTTAAATTTTTCTGTTCAAATTAACTAAGTAAACTCACTCGGATGCTGTTTCTTGCTAGTGCATTTGAGGGTGCAGTCTCGCACAATATTCTACTAACAATATACATTAGTATGTGTACAATATACATTAAAAACACTTTTACCAGTTATTTAATATGACAGAAAATATTTTTATGAAATTTAATTTTTAAAAAATGGAATGAATATCCTAAAAAAAATCGATTAAAACAGTATATTGCATTTCTTATATGTAAAAAATACTGGACATTTTAACAAAATACTTTGTTTCTAAAACTGCATAAGAATTCTAAAAAACATTAAAACTACTCTTTGCAATACAAGTTAAATTATATTAAAAGTAAAGGTTATTATGATCTTTGCTCAAAACTTTAAAACAGTTCAATAACTAATTAGTGCTCTTTTCATGAGTACCAAAATAACATATTGCAGCATAAATATAGGGATAGTATAATTATACATACCTAATAATATATATATATATTAGCAAAGATTTAAACAAGAGAAACTGCCAAAATATTACTTCAAATCTTTGTTCTTTAACAAATCATAAGAAATTAATTGTTCTAATCAAAAACTTATGCTTTTATAAATGAATAATTTAAAAAAAAAAAATTCCATTTATTATTACAAATAATGCTAGACATAAGATACTGATTTATAGATAACTCAAGTAAATATTAATTTTCCCTGATTTTTCCAGATCGATAAAATTCCCTGACTTTTTCCTGATATCCCTGATTTCCAGGTTCTGTCGCCGCCCTGTACCATGCCTCAAGCCTATGTAGAATCCTTGACCTACCTTGAGTTATGCTCAAGAAGAAAGGCCTTCGTTAACATTCCTTGGAGGCACACACCAACTCGTTTATGGTATCGTAGTGAAGGCCCCAGTGCTACTGTACATTTTAAGGGGGATAGAAAAGACCAAACAGCATTGGCTCGCTTAACTTCCGGTCACTTAAAAACCCTCAGATTCTCTCGTGGTGATAAGAAGTTCAATATCTGCACAAAGTGCAACATGTTTGAGGCCACTCCGCATCATCTACTTGACTGTGTTGCCTTGGTGTACGATGACCTGCTTAAGCGACCGGATTTCGTGTTGGAGGTGATGAAGGCGAACGACCTCATGGATCTGATCTGATTCAGATCAGAAAGATTGGAAAGAAGAACATTATGTCTTTCACATTGTCTTTTTTTTTTAAACCTTAAAAACATAATATGGATTCATAAAACTATCAAAAAATATAGGAGCATTATATCTGTGGATATTTAAATTTCGTTGTTCCATCAGGACCATTTTTACATTCACAGATGGGTTATATTGTCTTAGTTGATGCATTTGCAAATATGATTCTGCGAATGGATTTATTTTTCTAAGCACTGCATCTAATTTCTCCATTACATTTTGTAAACATCATTCATTATTATCCATGAGCCTCTTAATGTCACAGGTAAAACTTGTCGAAAATCTCCACCGAGCCATTGGGCCTTTTTTTTAAGAGCCTGAAGGAGACGGTCAACTGCTAAAAGAGCGTGATAAACAAACGTCTGTCCTGCCAGCAGTACATTTATTGACTCAACCAACATTAAGTCTAATTCTTTACAGCAGATTTCCAACTGGAAATATATGCCCATCTCCAACGGTTTTTTGAGCCGCGTTTAGAATGGATACCCTGTATATTTTGGTTGCTTATAAATATATTTTTTATTATTTTCTCGCAATATAATTACTAATATAATAGCCC
Organism: Araneus ventricosus; assembly: GCA_013235015.1. NCBI lineage: Eukaryota > Metazoa > Arthropoda > Arachnida > Araneae > Araneidae > Araneus > Araneus ventricosus. The sequence continues at coordinate 20,831 of BGPR01007217.1, read as the reverse complement.
AGATCTGTCTCTCACTGATCCGGTAACGCTCTGACGTCATCAACACTAAAATTCATGCCATAGCACTTCGAAACATTAAACAGCATTATTTCAATGTTATAGAACCTAAATTTCAGTAACTTTAAATTTAAAAGAGTCATAGTTGTTCTAATTTCAAATTTAATAGCTCTAAAATCGTGAAATAAAATTTGCTATCGATTGATATCAAATTCATCGCTCTACGATCAATAGTTCCCGAGAAATTTTAAATTATATTAATCATATATTTCAACTTAATTTCTGTTTTCTAATAGAAAGTAGTAAATCACATCAGTGGTATAAAATGCACGTGATAAAGTTAGGACGCCATGATGCATTTGATTATTTATTGCAATCGTGATGATATAATTTGATAATATTTTTTGGCAACGTTTGACAAGCAGAGAAGTGCTTTGTTTTCAAACTAGATTTTCTATATTTTTTTTAGACCAAGAGGTTTTATCAATAAAGAAATATGTAAAGAAATATATATATTTCCTGTCATAAAACATATGTTTACTTTATTTGTTTTCAATCAATGTTAAACATTTCTCTCGCATATGTATCTATTTAAACGCGTCAAATTTGATGGGAAATCTATAGAATGAAGAGGCAATTTGAACCCGTCATACCATGATGGGCGATTTTTCTAGTAAGTAAAAAAGCACGATTTCTGTGCCATGTATGAAAGCGTTTTTATTTAATTTAATAATTTAAATTTGAATTAAAATTTTTTAAAAACAGCTCTAAGGTGCACATCTTCAGCATCCAAAGTATATCTGAGCCAAATTTGATAGCTAGTTCTATATTCAACGGTCTGTTCTGTACACTGCCAACAGACATTCATCTTTATTAGTATTAGATATTATTTTCTATTTTTAGAATCTTTAACATTTTTCATAATTCAGTATTATAATAACTATGGAATTCTGCAATCAATTTTTTTTCCGCATTTACTACTAAATAGTACCTTTAATATGGAGTCAGAATTAAATTAAAATATGAAAATATGTTGTTATTGGGTCACAACTGTACAAAGTTTCAGAATTCTAAGATATCAAGAAATGAGCGAAAAATTGAATAAAAAATTCCATCTTTAAAAAGATGAAAAAGTCAAATTAAATAAAAGCATGTAAAAAGAGTTAAATAGCAACAAAAAAGAAAAAAAGAGAAGTAACTTACATTAATAGGTAACATAACAGGAGGATCACTTGGCAACACTGCGAGAGAAGCTCCATTTAAAACAACAAGCCTAGGGAGGGGGGAAGAGAGAAAATATTAACACAAAATAAATGGCTCTCAGAAAAACAGGTGTTTTATGAAAATATTATTAAACCTTCAGTATGCTACTAGAGGAAATGTCTCAATAATCATGGAAAAAACATTTAACAGGGTTCTCATTATTGAAGAAAAAAATTCCAGGACTTAAGAAAATTCAAGGACCATAAAATTACATATTGTAGAAATTGTACATAACTGAATTTTTCACTTGAAAAATTGTAAAACAAGTCAATACACTTGATATTTCAATTGTCCGATTTTACAGGAATCAAACTACAAATTAAAATAATATAAATAATAATAATAAAAGTTGTAAAAAAATTTCAAAAACGACCATGATTTTTTTTAATATTTGATGTCAATAGGACAAGAGACAGTGTAGAAGCAATAATGAATAACAATAGAATCTTAACTGAAAACTTGAAATATATTGAGATAAAATCAAAAATCTTATCTAATTTATCTTGAATATCTAAAAGTCAATTTCAATTGAACACTAAAGAAATTCAAAATTAATAACTACTTTATGCTTTTTTGAACAGATTTTTTATAAATCTTTATATTATATAGCTTTTAAGATCAAGCTTTGCCCTTTTAGTAATTCAATCACAATGTAACAATAATTCAAACAATAAAAACTAAATTTTTAAATCAAAATTAATTTTATTTTTGACCTTCTAAAGAGATAACAATCAAAAGTAGCTATCAATACATGATTAATTAAAATTTTAAACAGATGAAATAGATAAAAATAAGTCACTGATATTTAACCCTCACCTAGATATAAGTTTCAAGTCTAAGCAGCGAAATTACCTCTCCATACTGAAAGGTCCGAAGCGTAATGTGCAACCAACCTACGGTTCGAGAACGTCCCACTCTGTAAAAATTTCCACCTTGGGGGAAAGGGATATTTCCTAGAACTGTTAGGGAAAGTTTGCTGTAATCCTCAAAACTGGCCATTAGCATTTCAACCGTGAGCCAATTTCTTTCAAATAAAACCCCTCAAGATTGTCAGCCCACAGGTTTCTTGAGGGGAAAGGGTGCTCAGAGAACTATCTTACTCTGCAGAGGGTGATAAGCAGAGAGGAGAAACAAGTGCATTCCCAGAGTATTTTCGGTGACCTTCATATTTCACGTTGAGGAGAAAATGGGGACGGAGATTATCGACGGTCGATTAAAAATTCAAGGACCTAATTTCATCAAAATTTTTTCAAGGACCGTGGGAACCCTGTTTAAGCTTACACAAATTTTGAATATTAAAAAGTAAGGGGAGGAAAAGTGTATATTGTCACAGATGAAGTAAACCACATGCAGATATAAAAGGGAGGGGATATTTTACAAAGAATTATATGAAAAACATTATTTGAAGTATATAAAATACAGAAAGGTCCACTTACTCGTTCCATAAATATTCAAATGTATCTTGAGAGAGAGGCAAAGACTCTTGTGAAGAGGCAATCGAAGCAGCATTTTCATCACCCATTTTCTAGAAAAATTGAAAAATAATCAGGTATCCATCCTCTAAACTATTTTCCACAGAGAAGTAAGGACTTACCTATTGAAAAACTTACCAAAAATCAGTGCAAACAGATATAACTTGACAGCACTAAATACTAGAGAAACACCAAAATACTTCACAAAAATAATCACGAAAAAGTAGTATGTTCAACAACCCATAATTAGATATTCAGACCAGAAATACACATTTTTTAAATATAAAATTACAGTCAAAGTCAATGCAATAATATTTTTGTGCATATGAATAAATGAAATTAAATATAGTTTCTTAAATCTAGAAAGCTACTTTTTTGCTTCTGAAAAAAAGTGGTCAATTCAATCAACCACAATCTACAACCAGATTGTATCTCATTATAGCTGGCATTCAAGTTACTTATCTGTAAATATCCAAATGCCTTTTTATATATAATGAAATGAAGGTGATTAAATGATGTGCATTAGCACATTTAAAAATGTGATGCTAGTTTGCATGATCAGATTAACCTTCATTCATTCCCAATTACAAAACAATTTTAATTGAAAATCATCAATAGAAATTTTTAAAACTCAAGTAATTTCCGGCGATAGAAATGAAGATAAACCAGAATGGACAAAACAGTAAATAAATGAAATTCCAGATTCATAAGGAATTTATCCAGCATCTAATAATGAACATAAAATACTATACATCCGCTAATAATAAAAGTAAACGTGTATGTCTTTTTGATGGCACTCAACAGAACAAATCACTGGATCTAAAGATACCAACTTTGGCATAAATATATTTTGGAGGGTGGAAAGGTGCATATCAAAAGGATTTTTTGAAAAATTTGTATCAATTAAAAATAAGTAAAATTTTGTTTTATTCTTGCAATAATTTCCGACAATGTTACACAAAAATGATTTTTACACCAAATTAAAATTCAGAAATTATCTTTCTGACGAAACTAATTTAGCTGCCATGCAATTAAAAAAATACATATATTTATAATCTCTGATAATATTTTTCATTGTTATGAAATTCAAATCATTTTGATTTTTTGTACAAATATTTAATCACATGGTTTCCCCCTTAAAAGCTGATGAATGAAGATGCTGTCTTTCATATCCTTAGGAAATGTTAAATGAATTTTTATTTTATTTAATTGAATTTTTGGTGTAATCTGCAAAAATGGCCCTTCAAAATATTAAATATACAAGGAAAGCAATTCGGGAAATTGAACAACTGGACTTGCCTTTCTATATTTTTATAAACATGTTTCAATCCAGCTAAAATACAGTTAGATTAATAGAATCTCAACCGTTTTTGCTTTAACTTAAAGTTGGAATTTTAAGTTAGATAACAGGCCGAGGCATGGTAAAATGAATAAATACAACATGAGGCTTCTAAAATTGTACGAGTTAAATGTCTATCACAATTTGAAGTTAAATTTCATTGTTCTTTCAGCATTTTTTTATAATTGTTAATGGACTTCCTCCCCACTTAGAGAACAATACAACACAGATTTATTTAGTTTCATGAACATGTTGTAACTCATGCTGTTAAAATGGTTGAAATTTGCATCTCTTCCACTTTTACATCTAAAATTCAAATTTAGGGCACATCACAGCAGCTCTCTTGTAAAATTAACCTGATCCTTACAAATCTTAAATTACACACAAATAAAAATTAAAAGAAAGACATTCCATGTGTAGACACCCAATGAGTGTTGCTCCATAATAACAGATTTTTTTTAAAAAATTACCACTAAAACTTATGGTGGCAAAACCCTCATATATCAATTTGTAAAACATTTTGTCCATTATTGGCCAAGATATGGGCATTTGAAAAACGGTCATTTTTACCAAATTTCGGCCATCTTGGATTTGGCACTACTGGGGAAAATAGCAATAAATTGAGAAATAATGGTTCAAATTCAACAATTTTGGTACCAATTTGAAGCTATTTATATGAGGAATATAAATCCAGTGTTTAAATAAAATTAAATATGTTTTACTATATTTTTAGATGGAAAATGAAAAAAAAATCATTTTCAGAATTTAGCCAAATTTAATGGGCTGTAAAAAAAAAAAAAAATGGCCCATCGTATTTTTTTCTGAAACATGGTAGAAACACTAATCAATATGTGTCCTCTTAATATAAAAAAAATTACGAAGGTAATATTTCTTAACAACTAAAAATATATTTTTTTTTAAACCCAGGCTATTGAGGTATGAAACTCCTTGTTGTTGTAATATGCTAGTGAAAAGGTTTCTAAAAAATAAAATTTTCATTCTTATATTTCATTATCTTAATTTTAAATATTAAAAAAGCCTTTAGTATACTCAAAAAGTACATTTATAGCAATAATTTCAAAAATTGCATCATCTAAAACTAGCTCTTCTAACTGATGCAATTTGTGAAATGATTGCTTGTATTGCATCATCTGTTTTTCTGACCACAGCATAATGCAATATTACATCATCCTAGACACTTAGCTCTCCCTTTCAGATTTATAAGTGTTGAGTTACTTTCAAAGAGTGGTGCTCACAGTGAAGTTGTGTTTTATGCAGGAGAGATGGAATGTTTTGTTTGCAATAATCTTGGTGCATCCTTAAGTAATGATACTATTTCTGTGCTCAACCTGTCTTCAACAGATTTGGAATAATTAAAAAGGAGATTATGTAATCTAGTTACAGATGAGACAGTTTATGATGTTAAAAGTATCTGCAAAGTCCACAAAGATAAATATTTAAAATGGTACCATTAAAGGCAGAGTTGTTGTGATCCATTTAATAAACATCCCAATAAAATCAGAGAAAAGTCACCAAAATCAATATCCCTAAATTTGTCTATGACAAATCCGGTACTTATTCCAGAGAAATGATGCAATTTGTCGTGATTTCTTGTGTTGTATCTTCGTTTTTTTTCTGCTTCAAGTGAAAACGATTGTAATGAATTCAATATTAAATTAATATCTTTATTACATGAGAAGTGAAAAAGAAAAATATCTTCAGATTATAACCAGCTTTAACGAACTGTTAAGAAATTGACAAATAGTTCTTTTAAGCTTTTTTTTTATAAGGAACAATAATTTGCATGTTTTAAATATAAAAAAAATATAGGAATGGTAAATATTTCTTCGAATATATATTCACTATATAAAATAACTATAAATGGACATAATGCAAATTATTTTTAAAAAGCAAAAATGAAATCCATACATACTATTTTTAACATTTGGAAAAAAATTAATTTAATCCACCTTGAAATTTTTGAATAATAGTTCAATAGAGTTATTTTCCCTCGGGTGTTATTTTATATGCTCTTCCTGTGTTAGTTGAGGGAGCAGACACAATTTTCATTATGTGTTCGTATGGAATCCAAAGGTTTTGGCCACATATGCGATGCACTTGGATCACGAGGATGCATACACATAATTTTATAGTCATTATATTCATTATAGCTCTCCACAATCTTTCCAATCCATCAGTTAATTCCATATGTACAGGCAACATATTGTTCATTCTGGAGTGTCAATGGTATGGTCTTAGTTAATAAAGTAGCAATGAATGTTGTGGTGGAATCTGATACCCTGGAAACCAATAATTGTGCTTCATTTATAGGAACAAAGCTGTGATTTGACCTTGTTACTTTAATTGTATCTACGGTTTGATACCTCACTGCTAATTGATAGTGGGAAATCTCAATTTCAGATTTTTCTACAAAAAAAGTCGATTCCTTTAATAGAATCCTTCGTAAATTTATACAAATCAGATGCATTTAATACTTGGTCTTTATATGGTCGCTGAAGGCTTGCTCTAATTGCCATGCGTTTTATGGTACCACCTATACCATCAAAAGCTCCTTTTCCATAGCAAGACGCAAAAAAATGCCATTCAGCTTTCACACCATGATCTTTTTCATGGTGACAGAGATTTATAAAGTTTTTAAAATTTTTATATTGAGCCAATGATCCATCACTGAAATGCTTTATGTATTTAATTTGTGGCACTTCTTTAAATCCTGAACAATTACTGTTTGGAAAGTCCAAAATGTTGCGTCATGGACCAAATGGTCACTAATTACACACATGGGAATAGGTTTCAACTTATCATTAGTAGTGTCCTTTACATATGCTAGAAAAGGATAAATTGTCACTCGCTCTTTCTTCCAATGAACACTTTGGATAGCATCCTGCATGACACAAGTTTAGTTTTCAGAAAAAACTGCTGGAATAATAACAGTACCTTCACTCAATTCATCCTTTGTTTTGCTAAAATACTTACTCTGAGCTTTTGTGAAGAAATGATGGGAGTATAATATAGACAATTTTGCAACTAAATTTTCAACAAATTCATCAACTGATGTAATAATTGTTTTCAGTTCTGCACCGTCAGTTTTCACCCATTATTTGCAAGAAATTTCATAAATCATTTTTAATTCATTGGAAAGCATTAATTCTTTCATAATTTCCACAGATGGACAGTTATCACATCTGTGTACCATGCACTTTTTGGACCAAGTGGAGCAAACTAGTTTTCTTAACAGTGAAATATAGTCACGAATATGAAGAGCATGAAGCACGAGTTTCGTATTTTGATAATATATGCAAACACACACAGAATGAATACCTTTATTTCCAGCAGTCACACATTCTCTTGGGCGTAATGAACAAAATTTAGATAATCCAATTTTTAAATCTTTATGTTGTTCTTTAAATGCAACATACAATTCTTTTAAATTATACAAAATCAATCTCTTATATTTTAATACTCTCCCACTTTCACTAGCAACAGATATGCAATCTTTTATTTCCTGGATAAATACGACTATTATTATCATTATAATAAAATGTAATAACCTTCTCTACAGTTTCAGAACTTAATTTAGCACCTTTTTTGTCACATGGCATTGATAACACCTCTTCTGTTGCTTTTAATTTTCTTGCTTTTTTAACTAAATGTTCAGTGGATTGAAATAAATTCTTGTTTGCTGAATTGTCCATGAATTTGGAACTAACATCAGGAATTGGATCTTTTCTTTCAAAGAAGTACTTGTAAATTTATTTAATAACTTTTGAATCAAATATACAATCTGGACAAGTCATGTCTTTTGTTTTTGATTGGTTACTGATGTTATTGACACCTATTACTGCAGCTGCTTTAGTAGCAACACACTTAATTTCTTTTGTTTGCATGTAATCAAGTTTTCGCTTAGAATTAATTTACTGACCTTTATTGATGATCCAAAGTTTTACAACTTTTATTTAATTGATCAATCACTATTGTAGATTCACAGTCATCTTCATCACTGTCAATTTCCTTTTCAAGAGTAGGAATCCGTGACTGTGCCTCACTAACTGGTGACTGCAATGAAGAATAACAAGAAACACAGTTTTCTTTCCCTGGAATAAGTACCGGATTTGTCATAGACAAATTTAGGGATATTGATTTTAGTGACTTTTCTCTGATTTTATTGGGATGTTTATTAAATGGATCACAACAACTCTGCCTTTAATGGTACCATTTTAAATATTTATCTTTGTAGACTTTGCAGATACTTTTAACATCATAAACTGTCTCATCTGTAACTAGATTACATAATCTCCTTTTTAATAATTCCAAATCTGTTGAAGACAGGTTGAGCACAGAAATAGTATCATTACTTAAGGATGCACCAAGATTATTGCAAACAAAACATTCCATCTCTCCTGCATAAAACACAACTTCACTATGAGCACCACTCTTTGAAAGTAACTCATCACTTATAGATCTGAAAGGGAGAGCTAAGTGTCTAGGATGATGTAATATTGCATCATGCTGTGGTCAGAAAAACAGATGATGCAATACAAGCAATCATTTCACAAATTGCATCAGTTAGAAGAGCTAGTTTTAGATGATGCAATTTTTGAAATTATTGATATAAATGTATTTTTAGAGTATAAAAAAGACTTTTTTAATATATAAAATTAAGAAAATGAAATATAAGAATGAAAACTTTATTTTTTAGAAACATTTTACAGCAACAAGGAGTTTTATACCTCAATAACCTGGGTTTTAAAAAAAATTATTTTTAGTGGTTAAGAAATATACCTTCCTATTTTTTTTTTTATATATTAAAAGGACACATATTGATTAGTGTTTCTACCAAGTTTCAGAAAAAAATACGATGGGCCTTTTTTTTTTTACGGCCCATGAAATTTGGCTAAATTCTGAAAATGATTTTTTTTCATTTTCCATCTAAAAATATAGTAAAACATACATTTAATTTTATTTAAACACTGGATTTATATTCCTCAAATAAATAGCTCCAAATTGGTAACAAAATTGTTGAATTTGAACCATTATTTCTCAAGTTACACAGTAGTGCCAAATCCAAGATGGCCGAAATTTGGTAAAAATGGCCGTTTTTCAAATGTCCATATCTCAGCCAATAATGGACAAAATATTTTACAAATTGATATATGAGAGTTTCACCACCATAAATTTTAGTGGTAATTTTTTCTAAAAAAATCTGTTACTATGGAACAACAAATTTTTCTAATATTGGGTGTCTTCACATGGAATAACCTGAATACAAATGCAGGGTTATTTGTTACTAGTCGCCTACGGCAACCAGCTGGTTCGCTTAACTTATCAGTTAAGATAATCCAGTTATATCAGTAAAATTTGAAATTAACAAGTTGTTTTAATTAGTTATTTTTATATTTTACATCAATAATTTAAAACTAAAGCTATCCGATGAAGTAAGTTTGAATTGAATTATAATAAACTGTTGGCCATGAAAGATAATAGATAAAACTGAAAATTTCAACAAATGACTACTTTATAGTAGTCATTTGTCATAAAGTTAAATGTTTAAAATCTTGAATTTTTATATGCTTTTTAGATGAAATAGCTCGAAAATTAGAAATGAAATTTAAATGCATCCAGAATAATATAGTAGATACAGTGCACTTCCGATTATTCGGGTTAATCATCGGGAAGGATCGCACGGACAATAGAAAAACACGGATAATCCGAAGACTCTTTTTTATTACTGAAAAAATGAACAAAAAAGTACAAAAATATAAAAATTATTTACATTTCCATGCTGTATAACATCAAACTAGGAATTTTCCTTTTAACATTCACTGCTTAAAAAAAAATCTGTAATACGTCTTTGCTTCTGCTGTTTGTTTATCTCTTGTTGTACACTGACGGAAAAAAAAATCCCAACACCAAGAAAGACTTGTGTTAAATAAACGAAATTTTGTAGGTGTGTTTATACATCTGAAAGATGACATCGAATCAAATTACGCACCAGGCGTAGAAGTGGGGCACTAGTAGCACCACTATTCACATGCAAATCAGGTTTGCTTTAAATACGCGATATAAAGTTCGTAAGAGTTATTTATTGTTGAGATCTGATGTAGTGAGTTGATGTTAGGCAAAAATGCCTTTAAGAAGACGAAGAAGCCATTATGAACAGCTCACCGAGTTTGAACGAGGTCGTGTAATTGGGTTACGAGAAGGTGGATTTTCTTTCCGCGATATTGCAGAAAGACTTGGCCGGAATGTATCCACTGTGCATGATTGTTGGGTGCGGTGGTCAAGGGATGGTACAGCCTCAAGAAGACTGGGTTCCGGGCGGCCTCGTGGCACTACTGAGAGGGAAGACCGCCGCATTCGACGTACAGCTGTGTCACATCGTACTGCGTCTGCTGCAGAAATTCGAGCTGCAGTTGGTACCACAGTGACACAACGAACAGTTAGAAATCGGTTACTTGATGTACAACTCCGTGCCAGACGCCCTGTAGCGTGCATTCCATTGACTCCTAGACATTGCCGTTTGAGACGCCAGTGGTGTCAAGCCAGAGCTCAATGGAGGGCGGAGTGGAGATCTGTTGTGTTTTCTGATGAAAGCAGGTTCTGCCTTGGTGCCAGTGATGGCCGTGTGTTGATCAGAAGGAGGCCAGGAGAACGCCTGCAACCAAACTGTCTGCGGCCTAGACACACTGGACCTACACCTGGGGTCATGGTCTGGGGAGCAATTTCGTATGACAGCAGGAGCACTCTAGTGGTTATCCCAAACACACTGAATGCAAATTTGTACGTCAGCCTGGTTATTCAACCTGTAGTGCTGCCATTCATGAGCAGCATTCAAGGGGGAATTTTCCAACAGGATAACGCTCGCCCTCATACCGCTGCTGTATCGCAACATGCTCTACAGGGTGTCGACATCTTACCTTGGCCTGCGAGATCACCAGATCTGTCTCCAATTGAACACGTATGGGATATCATTGGACGACAACTGCAGCATCATTCACTGCCAGCACAGACCGTTCCAGTATTGACAGCACAAGTACAACAAGCATGGAACTCCATACCACAAAGTGACATTCGGCACCTGTATGACACGATGCATGCACGTTTGCATTCAAAATTCTGGAGGTTACACCGGCTACTAATGTAACTGCATTTCATATTTGAAATGCATTTTCTTAAATTAACCTGTGATCTTGAAAATTTAATCAATTAAACATGTCAACTAGATAAATGCATTGTCCAAATTTCATTACTCTACAATAATTTTTTCTTGGTGTTGGGATTTTTTTTCCCGCCAGTGTATATTGACACATATTTTACAAACCGCAGTAATGTCACCGTAATCAAATCCTCTTTGTCCCATATAATCTAGCAAAGTTTCCACAGATTGTAGAGCAGCAGAATGAGAAATTGTATTTCTCTCATTTAGTACATCTTCTGCAGTACTAGCTGATTCTCCATCATCAAGTTTTTGATGGATTTCTAATTTTTGTTTAGCATTTAAAATGTTTCGTTTCACACCACCCATTTTTTACCAGCAAAAAATTTCACATTACTAACTGACGATAAACAAGACGTAAAAACTAAAGGAACACGTCCGAAAGTAAGAGAAGACGAAGAAGTTAAAGAATGACATGTCAGAGAGAAGTGTATTCGTACGAGAATGAGCAAGCAGGATGTGGATGATTCATTTCTCAGAAAATTAGGGGTTGAACTGGTAGAGATTGCACGTGGAGGAAGAAAAAATTCTATTCTGCAACCTACGCCATCATGGCTCACTAGTTTCACGGAATGAATCTCTTGATCGAATATCAACATTGATTTTACATGAATGATATACGTGAAAATGTTTCTCTTTAAATTTTTTTTGTGTGTCTGGAATGAGCACAGATAATCAGCAAACCGGATAATCCATGCACGGATAATAGAGTGTATACTGTATATCATTTTCAGTTACGTTAAGTCAAATTTCAAAGTTTGTCAGTACGTAAATGAAATCTAATATTGACAGAATTTAAATGAATGCAACTATACACTGCCACTGTTCAAATATTGCTTTTAACTTCTTTTAACATTATTGAGGCAATTTGAAATACATTTTAAATTCAAGTAAATATGTAAAAATTACTGTAATTTCAAATCTGATATTTCAAAAAAATAAAATGAGGTATTATTTGAAATTTAAAAAAAAAGCAATAATCCTGTAACTCAAGCAAATATTAGAGATATAATTATGTGTGATATCAGAAAACATTTATCTGAGCAAAATACTATTTAAATGTTTTTTTAGTGTAATGCTCCATATTCTGCTTTATTCTATTTACGTATTCTAAGTGGGTTACTTGAAATATTGGTTTGGCATGTAATTAGAATCAATACTAAAAATTTATAAAATCTCACAGAAAGTGTTTTACGTACCAAACACATTTAAAATGCATTAAAAGTTGAAATTTTTTGTTAAAATGTCAAAATTTGATATCCATAATTCAATAAAAACTTCATTAAAATCAAAAAAGTGAGCAACCGAATGGTCTCCTTGAGCGACCTTGACAATAGTTAATGACAATTAAAAACCTTGTAAATTTTAAACTAATTATTGCACAGTACTCATCACAGTACCAATATCATTGAAAAGATAATTGTTTGCACTTTAAATTGGTATAAAAATCATATCTCATCTCATGCGATAATTCTTCTGGAAGTTATAAAGGGAAAAAGGCCAAATACATCGAAATTTGGCTCAATTTTTAAATAATTAAAATTTGAAGGAAAGAAATGGCTCTGAGGTGCACATTCCAACCTGCCTGAGTATACCTGTGCCAATTTTGGTAGCTCTAAGTTCAATGGTCTGTTCTGTAGACCGCCAACAAACATACACACACAGACTTTCTCTATTATTATTAGTAGAGATGGAACTGGGGAATTCTTTTCAATGACAACTTACACAATAGAAATAATAGCTTCGTAAAAACATAACATAAATTATATATATTTTGCAAAATATATGGTAATAAGTTTATTATTTAATCAGTGGAATATAGTTCTTATAATGAAACATTCTCTTTTAGTAATAAGTGCATGTTGCACATCTAGTCCTGTCTTTGAATTGAATACAGAAGATTAATTTCTGAAATCAAATGAAATTTTTTAAATGCTATTAAACATCTATAAACTGGAGTAATTTGCATGTTTATAAAAAGAGAAGTAAAACAATAAAGCAAACAAAAGCATGATAATATCAGAATAATTAAATCAACTAAACATAATAAGAAAGCTTTAGATGAATAATATCCATCTATATAACTAGCTGAAATGTTCACACAAAATATTTACAGTACAGAAATTGTATCTGCTTTAGGTAGTCCCTATTGCAAGTATAAATGAATGCAGAATGCCTAATTAATGCTGAAAGCAAGTTATTTTTTTATGAAAGCAAATATAATATATTTATTATAAAATTCTCGTTATATATCATACAGCTGAAATATTAAGAAAATAATAATTAATACTGACAAATATAAATGCATGATTATAATAAAAAAGTTCATAATTTGATAAATGATTGTTTTTTAATCAGCACCTTAATTTTTACAACAAAAAGAGAAAAAACAAATTCTGCTGCAAAACAGAATACAGCCAAAGACCTCATTAAACATCAATCCCTGAATGTGACTGAAAAATAACACAAAAACCTGAATCATCAAAATTTCATCTATAATTTCACAATTCCTGCATTCAGAGTTGATAGTTTAAAATCAGGTCAGACTGCATTAGAAAATGGAGTTGATTAAAAACCTACATTTCAAATCATGAACAAATAATCAAGAAATGCAATTTCATGATGGCTGATCGATGACAATATATTTTTAATGATTAAAACTTTTTTCTTCAAATTTGCAAATGAATTTACTTAACGGAAATTAATTTGAATTATAAGTTTCAAATTTTATTTTAACAATAAGGGCATGTTATTATAGACTTTGTCAGTTTCATAAAGCTCATTCTTATAAAATTGACCAGATAAGATAAAAAAACAAAATAACACACCACAACAAACAGTATTTAAAGAGAAAATGGACGAAAGAAAACATTTTTGAATTAAACACAGTCTTAATTCACTTAAAATTTTAAGAAACTAAAATGACATTTAAGAGAAATATATTACTTTACTGAGATTATATTCTTTTTTTCTCATTTATCTTTTGAAAACTACACATTTTTTTTAAATACAGTTTTTTTTTTTTTTTTTTTTTTTAACTTTTTGCCATTTAGATATTTAGCATAAAAGAGTAAGCTTTTGTTTAAATATACTGAAATTTTCAAATTTTATCCATTAGAGTCATAAAGTTTATTAAAGTTAGTAAAATTAGAAAAGCACTAGATGTTAATCTTTTTTCACAGACTAGTTAAGATAACTTCATATAGATAAGTTATACAACATCCAACTTCGAAGTCTCAATCTGCTGTTTAAGAACGTTTTATGTCAGTAATAAATTCCCCCCCCCCCAATTAAAGCTTGTTAATTAATCCACAAGTGTATCCAAAAACAGAAATGCTAGAAGTTACTACAATAGTTGTTTTTGTTTTCATGTGGGTGCAAGATGAGTGAATGCAAAACTTTGGATTAAAGAAGACGAATTGGCAATGTGGAGTCATTTAACATACTTTCACAGTAAGACAAATAATAAGTAATGTTTTGAGAGGTAAGCTTATTGACAACATATGTTTTTCAAGATCCGCAGAATTTCTTTTTTTCATTGTGATTTTGCCCCTGATGAACCACACCATCAAACGCTGTACTATAAAATTCTGTGGCATCTGAAGAACAGCATTTGGCCAAAGCAATTGGGATCCAAGATTCATAACAAATTGGATTCTAAATTATAATGCCCCCCCCACACACACACACTCTAGCAAATACTCATTATTTGAGCAGCAACATGTAGTATAACTAACCATACCTCCCTTACTCAAGATTTAGATCCTGTGGATACCTTGCCTTCCCCAAAAATAAAGCAAAAAGGCAGCCACTTTAACCCCACTACACCAGGACAAATTAAAGAATTAGTTTATGCAAAATGAATTTCAAGCCATATTCTAATGGCAACAGAAACATTAGGACCAATGTGTTAGAGAAAATGTTACTACCTTGAAGGAGATGGTGTTCACACCATCAATAACTAAATTACTTTTTTGTCAACAGACTGTTTGATCTCTTTTAGACATAATCACATACACTGAAACCATAATATGTACACCAAACTCAAAGTAGGAAGAAATTTTTAGGCATTATCATACTTTTAAGTGAATAAGGCTGTTCCAAACAGATGGAGGGTTAAAATTTCAGTCTAACTTGGATTTAAATCTATTTTCAATGGTGTAATATTTAGATGATAAAAAGCAATTATAGTATTAAAAAAATTGAGCAAAAAAAAAGGAATAATTATAAAATTTAATCTCATCAAGCAAATGCATGCGATTAAAAAAACACCGCCTTTTCTACTAAATAAAATTTAAAATCGAATAATATTAATGAACATGGATCATTTAGAGTTGAAATCCCACAATATCAACTAGCAAAATTCTATTGGAAAGCATGGTGGGAGATATCCAATGAAGACAAAACTTTGCTTAACCTTGTAACTACAAAGAGTAAGTACGATAAACTTGCGTGTAAATATGCTAGTTTGGAAAGGGTGAAAAATCATCATCTGCCCTCTAACAAATCCTTTGAATGATTACTTAAAATGAATTTTACTTTTTTAAAAAAAAGTTAAAAAGACATTCAAATTACAGAACTTTATTCATAATTTAGTTACATAACTCGCAGGGTGTCAAGAGAAATAACTTCTATGAAAAATGCTTTAAATAGCAAAGTGACTTGGGTGTATTATGTAGCCTAGGAATGCAAAAGTGCATATTATTACTTTTTTGAATATAAATGCCTACAAGGACCAAAGAAACAATCAACAATATTGCAGATTAAGTATCTCAGAAATGTGCGAATAAAACACATTCAAATTGATTGATTAAGGTTTTTGGGGGGCAATTGCCCTGCTCATTCCAATATTTGTTTCAATCCACTTAAAAAAATAAGGGAAAACTGCCATCAGAAAGATAGAACTATTGCCGATCTCATTCGGTCAAGACAAAAAAAAATGGAGCCCTACAAAGTAAAGCTGCTATCTTTTTTTTCACTCAAACTGAACTGATAATCAAATGGTACTTAGAGAAAGAATTATCAAACATATGTTTTGTTGCCAGAAAAACACAATTTAAATGAAAAAAAAATCAGCAATTAATTTCTATGCTTCTAGCATATATTGATAGGCAACAAATATTTGTTACAACAGTTAATTTTAGTTGGTAATAGTTGAAAATATGAACAGAGCAGTCATTGGCTCATTGTATTAATAGCTATGGCGACTGTAGCATTGTGCCAGCAGCCTGCTGTCTATTCTGGTGCGGCAGTATTACAACTGATGTATCAACTTCCATTTTTTATACTACTATAAATGTTGGCATCCCCATGGCAGAATCGCTGTGACAATGTTGCAGAATGGAAAAGGTTTCCTGAAGAAAGATTTTCATTTTAGAAACAAATTATATTTTTGGGAGAATTAATACATTCACACAAAAGAACAAAGATCGTTCCGCAGAACTAGTTTTGTTTTCTGCAGATAATGAATCACTTTCAAACATTCTGGATCAGATAAAAGCGAAGTTGAGCTTTCAGTTTGGCGAAATCCAATGGCGTCGTTAAAGACGCCAATTAAGCTCAGTGGTGTCTTTAACGTGCAAGTACCTAAAACACTAAAGAACAAGAGAAGTATCACCAAGAGTCAAAAAATTGCTCCAGGAGGTAACAAACCTGATGCAAAAAAAGAAAAAAAAACTGGTTAAATAAAGTGTTACATGTACACAGTAAAACTTCAAGAGCGAATCTTCGAATACTGTAAATATTATGTCTGGGTCATCACTGTAGCTATTGGAAGTAATATGCTATATGTATATGTGTTGTTAAACTAAATGTTTTATTTTATTTATTACTCTTAGATTTGTCCATTGGTAAATTGTTGCTTCAAGGAATATTTTTGTATTGATGAAGCTTGTCACAGAAAGCATAATTTTCTGCCACAGGAGGTTGGTATATTGTTCCTAACTATCAGTATCATTGTCCATTATGTGCTTGTTAAGTATTCGTTAATAAATGGTATTTGATAGCTGTAGAGCATATTACTTCCAATAGCTACAGTAATGACCCAGACATGATATTTACAGTGTTCAAAGATTCGCTCTTGAAGTTTTACTGTGTACATGTAACAGTTTATTTAACCAGTTTTTTTTTTTTTTTTTTTTTTTCTTTTTTGCATCAGGTTTGTGACCTCCTGGAGCAATTTTTTGACTCTTGGTGATACTTGTCTTGTTCTTTAGTGTTTTAAGTACTTGCACGTTAAAGACGCCACTGAGCTTAATTGGCGTCTTTAACAGCTCCATTGGATTTCGCCAAGCTCCTAAATTCAGTGTTCTACAGTTCAGATTATTTCTGAATGGATTTGTTTAGATTGCCAGACCCTTTGCTCCGGTTGACTTTTTGACAAAGGATTGCTTTGAGGCGAGAGCTTATTTTGGAATTTTAAAAAAACATCCCCTATATTCCATGAACATGCGAAGCTACTAGGTTCCCGCTTTGCTGAAACCAAAGCCACTGATGTTTTTTAAGTTAAAAATATTGTCCTGGTACCCACTTCAGATGCCACAGGCATCATGAGCACAAAAGACCAATAAAAATCCCACTGCGCATCAAAAACAAATGTTCTAGCATCGCCAAACTGTCTTCTTTGCAGCAAGATTTTATCACCAGTTTGATGATATAACTTGGTTGCTTGGCAATTCAATCTCGGCAGTCGCGTTAACATGCAAGTACCGTATTTTATAATGCCTATCCAAACTGAGGTAGATTCAGCACCTAGAATAGGTTGTGTTGCAATTAGGGCACCCCCTTTTTGGAAAAGCAACCCAGAGCTGTTGTTTTTACAGCTGGAATCCTAATTTGTAACTGCTGGTATTGTTCAGGAGAGCAACAAATTTCATTGTGTAGTATTTGTTTCTGATTGTGACGTTTCGAGTTGCTTAAGCAACTTAATTTGTTCTCCTCCTTCTGATAAGCCTTATTCACAATTGAAGGATAGGATTATAAGCCAACATTAAGACTCTAAAAATGTCGTGTTTAAAGCACTATTACAAGATTTGCAAATGGGTGATATTAATGGATGGTTTAACGGAGTGCCCGCCCCCACAGGGACTACCTCCACTCATTGAAAAACTGTAAACCATTGCACTAAGCCTTTACTTTTTCTCTCATTGACAGCATAAGACTGTACCTTTTGATGGTGGTAAGGTTCATGTTTATACTCAAATTCCTTCTTGCAGTTCTAAAAAGAACTACTCAAGGAGTTACAGACCAGGTCAAAAACGAGTCTGGTGAGAAGGCACTGACAAAGGGAAAAGTCAGGAGCAGGAATTCTTCACTGAATGAGCTGATGGAGAAAAACACTATCTGCAGAGAACTGCTGTGAGCTTCTGAGAGAGAGAGGGAGGTTACAGAGATTAGTGCTGCAATTGGCTGTGGAACGGGGAAGGTGGGTAAGGATGCAAGGAGCATGGATTCTATTAGATACGAAGTGGGGAAGGAATGGCAGGAACAGTAGCTGGCAAGCACTTGTGAATGAAATGAGAAAATTTCAAACTTAAAAGGCGAATTACAAATAAACATAGTTATAAAAATTAATTAAGAAATTGCAAAAGGTTGCATCAGAGAAAATTAAAGAAGGATATTTCTATGTCTTTTGAGTTTAGGATTAGGATTATAAATAGGAATAGATTTAAATGCTTTGTTATCAAGATCAACAATATTATCGAAAAACTTAGCTGCGTTTTTTGATAGATTCCTTGAAGGAGGGGTAGTCTAATGCTTTTCTGAAATCAGTGTTAGACATGAACCATTTGGCTTTACAAATTTGCCTAATTATTAAATTATGCTGGACTTCTATTAATTTTAAATTAGTCTTTGCTGCATGTCCCCACACAGGGCAGGTACATGATAAAACTGGAAGCAAATAGGTATTTTGTTTTCCCTAGTCATTTTACCGAGAAATTAAGGTGTAAAATTTATGAGTTAGGTCTCAGAATTTATTTTTAATATAGAAAAAGTAAACTGCAATAAATCTCGATCATAACTTTTAATGCAGGTGAAGGAATTAAATAACGGTCGTGTAACAGGCGAGGTTTTGAAAACACTTTTTTGAAGCAGTTACCTGCTTCAATACAACAAATTTTGTCTACTTATGAGGATGGTTTGGAGGTTAGCCTTGATTGTAAAGAGAATTGGTACATAAACGGCTCACATGTCTGTCGGTGATTAGATTTTAGCAAACCCTTCTTTACGTGTGATAGAAGCAAAGGTCAAGAAGTTATTCATCAGGTTCACTGGTTGTTAGCATAATTATCCCAATGAAAAGGTAGACAGAGGTTTGAAATTACACTCTCCAACAAAAACTACTATTTAAAAAAATGCCCGTATTATGTGCATTTTGCTCATAAAGCCAGAAATGTGTGGAACCATGTTCTTTTGCAAAAAAGTTCAAAAGTCATCAGACGTAGCAGCTGATGATGATGGTGAAAGATTCAGTCGCTTATCTGTTTACGACCGCAATTTAAAACTTAAGTATTTGATAGATAGTGAAGCGGCTTGTTCCATTTTTCCAGTTTCTTTTGCAAATTCAAGTAATCCTGAACCAGATGCAAACTTTATTCTATACGCTGTTAACTCTTCAATCATTCAAAGTAATAGAATTAAACATTTAACATTGTATCTCAGTTCGCGATGGTTATTTTCTTGCACTTTTGAGACTGCAGATATCTCTAGATTAATTATTGACATAAAATACCACAGACTAATTGACAGGTTGAGATCTCTTAAGGGGAATAGTAAAACTTGTACCATTGTAAGTGATATGCATTGCAGCTATCTAATACACTGGCAATTATAATTAAGAAAAAAAAATACCTATATTTATAGGACTATAAAACATGGAAGTTGTTACATCAGTTGTAATACTGCTGTCCCAAAATAGACACCAACCTGCTCACACAACGTCTAAAGATACCACACACTACACACCTGAAAATAATTTCAGAATATAATAATTGGTCATATGCATTTTGTTCAGTTATCTTTTCTGGGTCAATTTTATAAAAATGCCTTTTGATCGAGTTGCTTTTAATACATTGTGCTGATTTTAAATGAATTTTGCTGACACAAGCAGCAAAACAGGAAATTTTCTGAAAATTAAATGTTACAGCAAATGCAATGAAAAAAAGCATTTGCCTTCAATATTTACCTATCATATCTTGCTTCTCTCTCAAATGAAATACTCGTGACTCCCACCTATTTCCTGAACGGTGAAAAATGTCATTAGTTCTGTGAAGAGAAAATTTTTAAGTTGGGAAGATCAGAAAAGGCAGAAGAAAAGAATTTTCAAATCCAACTTCATCTTGTATTGAAATAACATAATTTATTCAGATTTTAAAGCATGTGTGCTGAAGCCATGAGAAAATTAGGACATAATTAACTATAAAATTTGTTATGAAGATAAGCAATTTTCTTAGATCTGAACACTGAATAGGTTTCATAAGTATATATATATATATATATATATATATATATATATATATATATATAT